>OZ018325.1:39102465-39179965 GCA_963969495.1 Ceratothoa steindachneri | reverse complement strand
AGAGCACCGTACAAATTAAAAACTTTATTATTATTATTATTAGAAGGGAAGGTTAAAAATTGGAAAAGTTTATTCAACATAAATTGAATGAAAATAAGAAAATACGACGACTTGAAGTGTGTTCATCGTTTGTTGTGAAGCAAAATAGGAATCCATTTTTTTATGTGAAATATGCGGTCGGATGAATTATGAATCATGTATGATAATAGGGAGATGACTGGTGAGTGGCTTTTGCCACGAAAGAAAAACCAAGTAATATGTCAAAGCCATTGTTACACTCAAATGAGGTTGTGGTTACAGTTGAGCGAAATAGTGAAGGAATCATCCATTTTTTTTTCTTTTCGGAATCAGGGAAAACAATAACAGCCCAATTGTATTGTCGACAGATTGCAGAAATGCAATCAAGAGTGGCCATCGAACAGCCTGCATTGGACGATAGATACGGACCAATACTATTTCATGACAATGCCCCACACCCCTCAGCTGGCTGTGCATAAGCTTTGAAAATTAGAAGTTTTGTATCATCCCCCACCTTCCTCTAATATTTCCACTCCTGATTACCATCTTTTCATAGACTTTGAACTGCATATTAGCAATAAAAGGAGAAAGATCTGATTTACTTTTGCGACAGAACTGGACTGTTAAATGCATTTGTTCTTACTTACTATAGCCTCAATTAGTACGGATATACATGGACAAGACTATATAAAAAAGGTTTAAAGTATGTCTAGTTCCAAAGTGTTTGACAGACATCATATTGGTTATTCAGTACTTATAAAAGGAGATGATGCAGATGCTAAATAGGCTATTCCTGAAGAGCCAGGAGAAAAGTTTCACTAAAAAGTGAAACTAATAGAAGAGCGATAGCGAGATATATACGAGGCCCAAATCTTTTCCGACTACCACTGAACCACGAAAAGAGAGACCATTTTATACCATGAAGTCTTGTCGAGACTAATTTAAGATCAATTACAAGAGGAAAATCACAAGGTAAGAAGACTAGTCATTCGCTCGCCTCATGTAAAGTAATTATTTGGTCTTATTTTAAGCTCTTGTAAAAACTTCATGAATGTTTATATGGATGAGAATCTACATTTAATTATTGGATGACCTCGATTTACATGTCATCCGGACAAAATTAAACTAACTCCATGGAATCAAGCTGATGTCTGATAGAGGATGATTTCCGTTAATAGTTAGAGTTCATTAAAATAACTCAACTTAAAGAGAACGAAAGAAAATGTACATAGCGGGGTTTTATGGAGCGAAGGTCAAACATTTCCTCTATCCGAGGCTTACGAGGTTACAGGTTGGATGATATTAATAAAGACTTCAAGTTTCGGCATCCCTAAGTATAAGTTGCCTCTATGAACTTTTGCAGTATAAGTTGCCTCTATGAACTTTTGCCTTTGCCAGATAGGCAGCTCACATTGAGGGAGGGATTGAAAGAGTTAAAAGTTTGGAGAGGAAGAAGTTGACGTCCTCTTATATCCGTAGTTGGTTCTATCCGGATGTGAGAAATAATGATAGAAAGAACAGACGAAGAAAAATTCGAATAAATAGAAAAAATAATAGTGAGCAAATAGCAGGAATGATACAGACTTCTGCCATCAGGATTCTTATTACCCATACATCCTGCAGCCCCATCAAATTCGTACAAAATGTCATACGCATTCTACGAATTTGACTACACTTGTTCACCTGAGGGGGAGAAACACTGGGCAAGTAACAACTTTAGGCGATTTGGTAACGGTCAAATTAAGATTCACACGTCCTCTTAGCATTTACCTGACCAGAGAATAAATGACAGGTTTCGACTTAAAACCAGGGTTGGAAAAATCGGATTTTTGTTATTAAAATCAGATTTTTTTGTTATTAAAATCATTAATATCAATTATTATTATATTTATAATAATTCTTAGCAATATTTTCTTTAATTTCTGGACTTAATTTAGATTTATAAGTTTTAATTTCAGTAGCTGAGTTTCTCATTTAACTTGTTTATGACAGTGCCAGCAACAGTTATAGGAATTAATAATTTTGTTTTAATTAAGGATTATTTGGGAGATACCAGTGTTAGTTACTGGTAACTTACATATTTTAATCAGAATAGAAGTATCACACTCTTAATCACTCTTTTACTTAGTCATGTATCAAGGTTGGCAATGATTAAATCAAACTGATTTAATCAGATTATTTAATAATTGATTTTTTCTATAAAAAATCATGATTTTATTTTTTAATCTATTTTTCTTTTTTATATCTTTTTTATTTAGAAGTAAACAAACTAAAAGATATATGGTTTAAGGTTTAGAAAAACTTATGGATGGCATTGGCACTAATTCATTCATTTTGATTTTTGACACAACTTTCAGCCTGAACTGTAATTTCTGTAAGTAGAAATATTGCATGAAATAAACATTCTGTATCCAGTGGCTCACATTGCTTTTAAGGTATAATACATGTAGAAAAAATTACAATAAAACATAAAAATATTTTTAAAAATCATATAAATAAAAAAAATCAGTCTTTTTTTTATCTATTTGATTTTTTCAAATCCCAAATTCACCAACCTTGTCATATACGCATTTCTGTATATTCGAATTTAAAAAAAGAAGATTTTAATCGATGATTTTTTTTGTCTGATTATAATCGATTAAAATCATTTGATTTTAATCATGCCAACCCTGCTTAAAATCGTCAGTGGAAAGCTGCTAGTATTGAATCCACCCGAAGAAGGATTTTAGATTTTCTGATGGAGGAATTTTCTCAGTCAAACCAGTCTTCAGGTCCATTGAGAAAATCGAATGGAATGTAATAGAAAGTACCTGAGCCATGCCACTAGACGTATTATTAGAAGATTGGTCTGTCTAGAATATTGTCAGCCTTCGGGGAAGTGACAAGTAGGCTTTTTTATATTTAGATATGTACTTGGGAGTTGTTGAATAAAAATTCCTTCGCAATTTATATTCCTTAACATAAAATTTCATTCTCCTTCAGAACTCGCAATACCATAGTATTGTGGTCTGGTATTTAACATCACGTCAGTTTAAGTATTCCCATTGTCCACTTCATTCCTTGTATTCTTATATTCTGCCACTGTATTTGTTGCGAATAACACCAACTAAATAATTAACTCGGTAACAGACACCCACAAATCTCCTTTCTCTACCAACCTGTTTCATTGTCTACATTTTTTCCGACAGCGCATTCAACAAGTCCCTAATGAATGGCTATCTGTAGGCAAGTTATGCTTCCCTCAAGGGGAGATGAAAGCGCGAATTTTATCACCTTGCATAACTTTATTTTAGTCAAGAAAGACTTGATTTCCTTGAGAAGGAATGTGGATAGGCCTTGTGTATGGTCTTATCTTTTGTATACTGGAGTCAGTTAAGTTCTACAGCTGTTTCTTGACCTTCTACAAATTTATGCCTCAAAAATGACTTCAGAGTTGGCCACTTGAATTAGACAAAGAACTGCCAGCTATTGTAATCGCGAAAATGCAGCTGAGGGGGCAATAAAGTATGTGAGAGAAGAGCGATATATTTATTACACGTGCCATACCCGAGAATAACTTAGATCTCGTCGAAGAGGCTTGAGCGTTTTCGCCCAGCCATTTATTGCTGCCCACACACCCGCGGAGGAACCGAGGTTCTTGCTTCATGGCCTACGAGGATTCGCGTTGTTCTCATTATGACTCAACTTGGGCGCGACTCGCCCTCTCTTCCATTTGCTCGGCTTATTTTTGTGGAGTTCAGGGACTTCAGACGAATATACCACTGCCCTGGGTTGAAGGTCCTTCCCAGCAAGGGGCAACCGCACCAGTTCAGAAGCAGGCAGGTACCACAATTTCACAAACAGAAAGGGACTCCTGAGAGGCCCCGTAAAGGACACCTTCTGCACTTCATTATCCCTTAGGCAGAAGAGGTAGTCTAACTTAAGAACGAGCTACAAGGCCTCTGTAAATAGTCCAAGTTGCGGTCGAGTTCGAAGGCCTCTGCAATATCCCTACTCCTTCTGCAGCTCATCCATTCGGGCTCGGTTGCCTTCTTAAACCTTCCATGAAACATCTCCAACCCTTCTTGTCCTATAAGCTTCTATGCTTCAATTGATAACAACCAAATTTCGTTGTTGCACGCGGTCTCCTTCCTCCCTCACCCCCCTTTAGCCCCAAGGCTCTGCAGATCCAAACATGGAGGCGCGCGCGCAGCCTAAAACCAGATTTCCTCTGCAGCACCCGTTTGGATTGGCTTGGGAGGGGGTTAGAAGGTCTACACAGCTTACGCACATGTATGCACAGGTGAGTGCGCAACATGCACGCACGCATACACTCATTGGAATATCAACAAAGGATTGGCAGCGTTAAAATTTGGGCGTTTGCTTTCAAAGTAACCTTGGCTTAGCTATGGTCTGGAAGGGAGTGCTACCGTCAAATTAACATACATATTTACACTACAAGATATACTTTATTCTATGCATATGATGCCCTCAAGCCTAATGGGCCACATATAAGCCATTGCATAGCCCAATTTTATGGACATTATATCCATCATACACAGCCACGCATGGATTCATTGTGCATCGTTTTTCCGTATTGTTTACCACATGGCCAATGTAAACGCGTTCGTTAGCATCAGGTACTAAACATGTATATGTGTTCGTTAGCATCAGGTACTAAACATGTATATGTGTTTGTAGTTTAGTGTACATGTTGCATGGAGTGATAGGTGCATCTATGAATGTGCATGTGTTTATATGATTAAGGGGTTTGTTCAGTGTGGGAGAATCGAGAATTAAGAATATTTCCGTGAACAACGATCATGGCATCCGTAGAAGGGCAACGGTTTTTCTACTCCCCTTTTACAGGTTGGGGGTAGGGGTCGTCTATATTGGCGTAGGTATCTTCTACTTCTTTGATGGAGCTGCGAGTGGGTTTCCCCATAACCATCTCTGACCTCATGCAAGCACTCCCACTTTTATCCCCCACCTCCTTCCCATTGAGATATGTGTCATTCCAAGGTATCTTTTCCCCTCCTTGTCATATACGCACATTCATAAACATAACACACAAGTACATAGTATGTACAGGCCTTTAGAGTGTGCATTGATAATCTACCCATGGCTGTTCTGACCACAAACACAATACGCAGAGGTAATATACATGCATATTATGTAAAATTGAACGACATTTTTGTTCTGGGAGTTAGGGAATAGTGTGTTCCAATTCTCTCGGAATTGTATAGATGGCGCCGCGTTCCAGTTCTTTTGTGTAAACATTTCCTTTAAAGTGACCTTAATTCTTAGGTCGATGAACTAAATACGATTTTTTTTTTATGTAAGGAAACGAACCCCTTCCTGTCGTAATATCTGCGAGCTTTTTGTTAAAGCGGCCATTGCCATAGTGTCGTGCCCGCTGACTATGGAGCGCAGGGACATAAACAGACCGAATCTGCTCGGGAGGCGAAAGTCTCAGCAGCATCTCCGAGGTCTCAATGCAACCACCCCTGTAATGTGGAGGCGCCCGTGGCAGGACTGGGAGGGGCAAACCGAGAAACTACAAAAGTTTTCAGCAACCACTAATTCCGAACTTGGGGAGGGGAGGGAGAGGGGGCTTCTCTCCCCGATTCACCAAAGTGGCCTCTTCATTTGGTTACGTACATTCCATACATTTTCACATTTCCGAACTTCACCACTTTATAAATCTCAGAACTGTCCTCGGTGTTTTTGCTTTCTTTTAGACTACAATAAACAAACAGAAATGAACAGAACTTTATGTATTATAAAGAATGGGAGACTAGCGGGAAAATTTCTACAAGAGGGTTTCTAAATAATTTAGCAAAAAAGTGGTGAAATTGGGGGAAGTAAAAATTTGTGCAAGTCCTATCGCCCCAAGAGCCAAAATAATACTTTAGACATCAAGAACCGAATTTGCTCTATCTCTCCTAAAGCTGCTCTCGTTCGGGGGGTCAAGCCCCCCCTCCCTTGCGAGAAGGAACAGATAAAATTTGATGTATTCCGAGCCACGGAATTTTGAGAACCATGACGAGGAAGGGAGATGAGCTCCGAGATCCTCTGGTGGGCGTGTGGCTGAGTGGATAAACACCTCGTCAGTATGAGCCAGCAATAGTCGGAGTCGGTAATTTGCATCTTACCCTCACTTTTCCGAGTCTTTCTTTATTTTCCGACGGGTCGTTTCTTCTCTTCCCCGCCTTATTCCTCTCGACGCTGCTACTCACCTTTGGGCTCTGGGTAGGCGAAGATGCGCCGCACGTTCGGGTTGTCCGCTTGCGTCTCCGGGATTCTGGGGGAGGAGTCTGCCGGGCGCCCACTCCCTGGGGTCACCAAGACCCAAACCACCGAGAAGAGGAGGAGCGCGTCCTGGGAGGAGGAGGAGAGAAAAAAATAACACCAGAGATCATTTCCTATTCTTTCCCAGAGCTGTTGTTAGCCGAGTGGATACGGCGCTGGGTCAGCTAAAGTCGCGCTACTGGCTTCCCTTCCCAAAGAGGATAGGCCCCTGGTGCCCTCGCGCTCACCGGCGAATGTCATACTGACCTTTATGTCTATTTCATTATCTGGTCGGGATCTATCTGGATAAAAGCAGGTTGGCGAACCACTACTACTATTACTACCCCCCCCCCACACACACATATATTGCCCCCAAATCAGCTCAAATTCGTAATCTTTGGTTTTCTCTTGGAAGCCTCGAATGGCCCCTACTGACCCCAACATTATAGGAGGAGGTTACTTTGAGGGTAGCAATCCTTTTTCTCCCTAATTTGGTTCATTACTTTTCTTTTTCTTTATATTTTCTCCTCTTTGTTGTTCCATACTGACCCTAACATTATCCTTTTCGTGCCTAGTTAAATAGGCCTAGGTGGGAAGTAGGGCTTTAACCCCCCCCCCCCTCTTCTCCACCAAAGTAAACAACCGAATGCACCAATCGAGCTTTGAATCCGCGAGTTTGAGTGTTTATATCATTCTAAATCCTCCTTCCCCGACATACCCCCCACCCCCCCCACACACACACACACATACGCGTGCGCACTGGACGACTGTTGTGGGATTTGTTTGTGTTTTAATCTTCTGTGTGTTCCCCTCTTCCTCCACTAATCCCGGAGTCTACCAGTTCAATGTCCGCTGATTACATACAGGTCACTCAACCCTCCGTAATGAGGACCGCACAGGATTGATTCCTGAATTGTCAAAGGACACAAACCAGGGACTCATATTTATTTTAAAAGGGAAAAAAATCAGGGAGTGATACAAATTCTGATGATGATCACACGGGCGCATGAGATACCTGTTTTTAGAAAGGCGCGTTTGTTTGTTTATGTATTGATAGACAGACACGTTTATCTAAATGACAACAACTATATGGTAGTCCGTTGTTGCTGGTGGAAGTGGCACGAATGGTTTTGTGACCCTTTTGGACGAATCTTTTAAAGGTATAAAAAGCTGCTTTATCAAAGGAGTAGCTCGCCTTTACTAGCCCAGTTCGGGTGGAGGTGGGCGGCTGAAAGGCGTATAATGCCTCTCTAGAAAGTGCTATTCCACCGCTTCATTCTCTAAGGTTTGGATTTGGGCATCATAGCAAGACTTGATACCCCGTTGGACGGGGGCGTACCTCCCCGCCCATAAGTAGGAGCATCGGTCCCGGTAAGGTCTACCCTAGGGCAGCCTAATACGGCAAGATCCACCCCCGTGCAACGGTGCATTGTCATACCAAATTGTGTTTATACTCGACGCATTTTCTCTCTCTGTCCCAACACAAGGCACTCTCCCATTTCCAAGAAATACCCCAAAGAAAGCAAGTAGTGGGGCTATGGAGGGAGAGCTCCCGGTACAGCTGGTCATCTCCCTTCTTATCTCCCTTTCAATGCGTTGCACGGAATGGTTTCGTTAGCATCATGCGCTATATACATTCTTCAAATGCATATGACATTATATAAAAAATATAAGGGTGGAAATATATATTTGGACACTAGATAGAGAGAGCCTATTATTTAGTTGTACTACCAATGTTTACTATAATCGCTGTTGTCCGGCGTTACTTATAAGACTTGACCAAAATCCTGGCAACATTGTGTTGAAATATCTTCCTACTCCTCTCCTTACACAGAGATTTCAATTGGGCAGGTTTCCTTTTGTACACTTGTTCCTTCAATATTCGCCACGCATTTTCAATCGGATTCAAGTCAGGGGATTGAATAAGACACGGTAGAACATAAATATTGTTCTGTAGGAACCAGTCACAGGTACTTTTCGTCGCGTGCTTCGGATCATTCATCGTCTTACTGGAACATCCAATCATCGTGCATCGACCAACTTCTCCAGAGTTCATGTTAAGTTATTGGCAAATATTTGCCGGCACTTAGATCCATTCATGTGCATATGTGTGTATGGGATTAGGGAGTTTGTTCAGCGTGGGGGAATCGAGAATTAATTAAGGATATTTCCGTTAACAACGATCATCGCATATGTAGTCATGGCAACGGATTTTCTACTCCCCTTTCGAAGTAGCGGGGGAGGGGGGCTCTATGATGGCGTAGGTATCCCACGGAGCTGAGGGTGGGTTGCTTCATAGCCTATATCGGTGTGGTTGGGGAAGTGAACCAGAGGGGTACGCAACTCTCCTATCCCCTCCCCCCCTTAACCTCCACAATGAAGACAAGCAGCCTGTTGGGGCAAGCATAAATGGTGTACCCCAGGGGCAACTTCATGGAAGAGAGAATCCATTACGGAAATAAGGAGCGGTCCGCCCCCACCCCCGAAGATCCCATGGGTGTAGTCAAGGTCACAGTGATCCCTCTGATTCGCCCACCGACCGCCTCAAAGCTGGAATTGACAAGTGTCTCCCCTGGGGATTACTTTATGGCACTATCGCTGGCACTCCCTGTTCGAGTGGCTCAGTCAGTGACAGTGACCAGGCGGGACAAGCCCGGGAGGGACACCTGCCAGTCCTCCCAAATCTCTTACCCAGCAGGGTGGGGCTTATCAGGGTCATCTGGGAGAAATACTAAAAGAAATTATACACACATTCATCTATCTCATTGCATACATGTACAACAAGACGCGCACTCAAAGATACGCCTTTATGTCGGTAGTTCGGAGAGTTGCGCACCATCTCGGGTTCATGGCGCTCCGAATCATCGCCTCATCTGGCCACTCGGCCTGTTCCTTCCGCACATTTTCACTCTTCCATTAACTTCACCACATGCTTTAATGACACCTCTACTTTAAGTTCCGGCAGAAGCTTCCATTGGCTTTCACCAATTTATATCTAAATATCTACCTACATTCTCACACACCAGCATTCATAGCAACACATACCCCTCAACCACACCTCTCTGATGGAGGAGGGAGAGAGGCGGCCTTTCCTACCTTACACTAATGATGGGTTTGAAACCCTACATTCGTGCACAATCCGCTCTCTCTCTACCACACATACATCCTTATTTTCTCCAAAGATGGCACAGCAGATGTAGGTGTGTGAGTGGACCTGTGCGGGATGTTGATGTTTTCGCGTTGCGCAGAGAACGTCGTCTGTGAAGAGCCCAAACTGACGTGTTTATAAAGTACATATGTAGATATGTGTACACGTGTATATCCATGTGCAC
Source organism: Ceratothoa steindachneri (assembly GCA_963969495.1). NCBI lineage: Eukaryota > Metazoa > Arthropoda > Malacostraca > Isopoda > Cymothoidae > Ceratothoa > Ceratothoa steindachneri. The sequence continues at coordinate 39,170,345 of OZ018325.1, read as the reverse complement.
ATGAAGATATCCAGACATCAGAAATGGCGGAGCTAAAATAAGCAAAGGAAAACGAAATGAAAGCTTTGCCTCGCCCAGCCATTTTAGACCTCTCCCGGCGAGAGAATGTGCGTGTGTGTGCGGATCTTGCTACTATTGAGTAGCTCATCCCATCTGTCTGTCCTCCTCTTTCTCCTCTACTTACATCCGCCTTCGCTGTGGTTATTTACTTAAAACTAAGAAGCAAAAACGAACGAGGGCATCTCGGTCAGAAAATCGGTTAGGATCTTCGCGAAAACGGCGAAGTTGGGGGCTGGGCAAATATATGGAAGGTATCCCGAATTGGCTACATACGATATATATTAAGCGATCAGGACCGGGGAGAGGGAGTCCTCCAGACCCCCTTTCTTGTCAGCAATATGTATGAGACTCTACTTACAGATGGTTCTCCTTCTTATTTTCTGTACCTACAGGGTGCTTCAAAAATTACCCAACAAACGAATCCATATTTCGACTACTGTAATATTTCAATGTATTTTATTTCGCTGGGTTCATAATATTACCAGATTTTTCGGAGTAAATAAACTTAATCCTGAGAAAATAATTTAGATACCCTGTAATGTTGTAAGTGTAATAGTGTAATTTCGAAACAACCTGTTTAATAAACTCTTGGATTTACTAGGCTAACCTAGGACAGCTCTGTTGGAATTTGTTGGGGCGGGAGGCTTATGGTACACACGATCTCTTTTTCTACTATTGCCTAATTTTGTCTCTTTTTGTGTTCATAATTCATATACTGACCTAAAGCAACTTTTAACGGCGAAAATGAGAATCGAAGGAAGAAAAGAGACAAGAAAATGGACTAATGAGGTTTTTATGGTGCTTAAAACCTTTTCCTCATAGTTGGCTCTGTCCTGGGGCGAAACCTGGCACTTAAATGTAACTGAGCCTCGTTCGTTGTGGTAGAAAAAGATGATGTCATTCATCGTTTAAGGAGAGTGGAAATGGTAGATCACCACGTCAGCACTTGTCAACCGCAAATACATGAAGGGTTCTAAGTAAGAAGAGCTTAAGGGTCCACAATAAAATCCTTGAACCAATGCATTCTTTGACCAAAGCTCGGTGGTTTGTGGATTTCAACTTTCACATGAATTTCGGCAGATGTGCACCGACCACCGGGAGACTTGAACGCGCCGAGGAGTGATCCTGTCGCGCTTGAGGGGAGAGCTCTCCGCAGGGCCCTCCTTACAAATCAACTAACTAGACACGACGCTTTCTCTGAGAAAGCGCGACTAAAAGCTTTCGGAAATGAGGTTCTCGGGTTTCAATCCTTATTAACCTCTGTGAATTTGATAGAAAGAGCAACTCTAACACTCACCCGCAATTCCATCAGCACCGGGAAACCAAAACCGTCCACAGAATAATCAAGAATCGTAAGACGCCCACAAGGTATCGTTTTTGCGACCGCACTGATTTGGGCGCGACGCCGCCTCTCTTATATACAGGGCCAAGCGGACGGCGCGCTATGAATCAGTCGACGGGTTCCATCGTCTTCGCCAATGCAGTCGGGTGCTATGCAGACGCCTCGCGGAACCCCGCACATTTGGACCAGGACTCAACCTTGGGGTGATACAAGGAGAGTAAGGAGAAAAAGTACCACTAAGAAATGCCACCTATAATTCGTGAAGAAGCAATTATCGGTTCTAATTGTTTTAATAAATAATAAAGACGTCGAATTCTTTATTTTAGAGCGCGCGCATGCGCGAAAGCACAAACAAATGCCTCTTTAAGATGTGTTAATACCCTGGACTTTATATTCCCGGGCTTTTTTGGTGTCCCCTTGCACCTAGAAGCGGCGGGTCATTGTGACAAAGTTTGGCATCTTTGTATAGGCACGTTTTCTGGGCTTTCTAATACTCCTTTTTTACCCCAGTATTTAAGGTCGATGAGGTTCGTTGTCGCAGTCATTATCATCCATTTTTCATTATTCCTGTTCTTTGTATTTGCCTTCCTTGTGTCTTTTTCTCTCTCTCATTCTTTACAGAAAGAAATTCCCTCGTTAGTGTTACCGCTCCTTTCTTTTCTCTTCCCTTAATGAACCCCTGTCAGAATGGAAGCCCGCGAGGAGGTAGCAGGTGTAGCACGAACACCCAATGCTGCAGCTGACACCTGAGGTAATTGCGTGCCTTCCCGGACCCAACTGCAAAAGACGCGTGGTGCCCTCCAGCCCCATTTATCTTCCACACATTTCACTTTCTCCACCTCCGTCACTTTACATATCTCTCATTACAAAACTATGGGGCGGAGATGCCTCGTTGGTTTTCACTTTAAATTTTAAAAAATACAGGCTTGAGCCGAGTTCAGGAAAATTGCGTGCCCAGCTTTGCAACCTAAGTAGTCTCCTCTTTTGACTATCCGAGTTATGTTCCTGCCAATTTGACCCCTTTCTTAACAAACCCTATTTCAAACACTGTCTGGCCCAAATACCCTCGATGGTTTTAGTCTTAAAAATCAGAAAACGCTCATAACTTCTTTATTGGTTCTCTGGGGCTGATAAAACCAGTTGAACGAAGTTAAGTAACACTGGGTGTGGGTAGTCGCCGGATGGGAATATCTAATTCGGTTTGATTTTGTTGCCATCTCCTGTTGGGACCTGTGGTCCGGATCCCACGTTTAACTGCCTATCTCTATTGAAATAGCCGACAGACGGTGCGAATCGGTGGTAAAATTCGACTGCGCCTAAAACAAGAAAATATTGCCCTAAAAGCTTTAGTTCATAAGTGTGAAAGTTCTCCGCGCAATAAAAGTAATTTGAAAAGGTGGTGTACCATATGTGGCTCAAATCGCGATTAATCTACTCACCTCGATGGGTGGAATGGAAGAAATCCCCTTTGTTTATCCGATCTTACCTACACTACCCCAGTGCCTCCCCTTTTACCTCTGCATCGAATACAAATAGAGGTCAATGGGGATTGCCAACCCATGGCGGCCATCATCAGTCCAAGATAATCGCTATAATGTCTCATGGCCAAAGTGGCCATCTGTGGTCTTTTGCGGGGGAGGTCTCCCTCCACACTCTCCACGCCCAGTTACATCTCCACACTCCCCCTCCCGCTTGCCTGGAGCTGAATGATCCCTACAGAGGAGGAAGGGGTAGTGAAAGGGAAACCGAGTCCTTGAATAAAACTCCCCTTCCCGAATGTTTCATTTAGGGACTCACCCGGTGACCGTCATCTCAGGAAGAGCCGCCGACGCCACGTCCAAAGGCTCTCTCACACAGTCAAAAGGAGAGGAAGCCCCGAACGAAGACCAGGAAGAACGGTAAGATCCAATCAACGCCAATCCGAGGGAGACTAAAGAAGGTCGAAGCTCAGCCTAAAAAGACGACTTCAGTAGAATAACCAAATTAGTCATCGTGCAATTTAAAGAGGCCCTAATTACATGCCGTTATCTCTAGTCCCTGGTCAAGAACTGTTCATACATAATAATATATGCTTGCGTACCAAAATTAAAAACATTTTTTTACTTATTGTTAGTGTTTTTTGTCCTAGGTCTTGTGCTACGGAAGCAATTTATACAGGATTACACCCCAAAACGGTGGCCAAATTTCGATAGGCCCTATTTCTTAATGTTTTGTCGGATTAAGAAATGAAGCCTATCGAAAGTTAGGGCCCTTTTTAAAGGGAGGCGGGTGGGTCACCCTGTATGCGTGCATGAATGATTCAAGTGCAATGCAATGTAAATCAAAGATAACTACATACCTACGAAAAACACATTGAGAGAATCGAAAAGATCTCATTACCGCAGATGCTCACTTACTGATGGTGGAGGAATAGTGACAGGTAAGTGTGAGAGGCAAACGAAAACTGCATTTGCACACGTGCTTTTTCAGGGAGTTAAACGCTGGCATCGTTATTATTTTTATTTCCATCCCCCTACCTTTCTTGATCTTTCAGCAGAGGGTCTCATCATTACTTCAATCTTTGTAATAATGGCATTTAAATAATACTCAAGTTGAATTTTAAACGTATTAACTGATGTGCTTTGAACTACTGGGCTAGGTAGAGTATTCCATGTTGTATGATTTCTCGTTTGTCCTTTGAATTCCCAATTAATTTATCTCTTTCATAGTTCTCCCGATCGACTTAGCGAAGCGAGCCATAAGAGTTTGTCTATTCGTGACAATTTTTGTTTGTTCTCACGTTACACGAGTGGTCTGGGGCACTGCTTTAACCGAGATCAAAGCAGTTGTTCGCTGCCTCAGTAGGCTTGGTTCGATCCTCACCTCCTTGGCCAAAATTATGGGGCAGGTATGAAAAAGAGAAGAGTATGATTGAAACTCATTTATTTTATACTTGAAATAATACAAATAAACATTTTTACGTATATTCTATCAATAATTCTTATTTGATGTGTCCTCCTTTTGCTTTTATAACCGCTTTAATGCGTTTTTGCATATTGTGCATAAGTGGTTGTGGCAACCGTCTGCGATTCAATGTCTGATACCTACGTTTATTCATATTTTATCAGTGATTATCTTATTTTTAACCTACAAGTGGTAATTGTTTTGTTAAAAATGTCTGAAGAAACAGATTCCTGAAGCTTAAAGAGCTCAAATCATTGCATTAATTGTCCAGAGAGGGATTATCCAAGTCAAAATTGCAATAAAATTGAAATGCTCGAGAATGGTTACTAATCAACCATTAAAAGGTACAATGAAGCCAATTCTTTCAAAACCCGTGATGGTTAAGGTCGCAAAAGGTGTACAACTCCTAAGGAATAGAGGTTATTGAAAAGGACACCTCTGGGCAAGAGGAAAAAAACTTTTCTGATGTAGCTGCTGAGTTCCGGCCAGCAACAAACAAAAAGATATCAAGATGCGCAGAGGGAAGAAGGTTAGAAGGAAGAAGCTGGGCTCAAAGGATCTAAGGCTAGAATGAAACTGTGGTTGTCTCAGGTGAAGAAGAAGAAGCGATTGTCTTGGGCAAAAGAGCATGAAGATTGGACTGATGATGATTAGGCTAAAGTTTGGTCTGATGAAAGCAGCTTTGAGGTAGTTTCTCCACATTAGTTTCCACCAATTTATTACGTTTTTACACATTTTTATCGGATACCAAAAATGATCAGTAAAATTTGTATTTCTCTTCAGATCTTTGGAACCCCTGAAGCTGTTTATGTTCGTCGACGAGTTGGTGAAGCTTATGATCCGAGATGTGTTGTCCATACAGTCAAATTTGGAGGTGGCCGTGTAATGGTTGAGGGATGCGTGTCGTCTTCAGGTCAAAGATTGTTATTCACTTGTAAGGTCAGAATGAATTCCAACACTTACACCAGCATGTTAGATCAGGTTCATCAACCTTTCTTACGTAAACGTGTCAATGGTGGCATACCAGATCGTGTAATCTTTCAACAAGGCAATGCTCCATGTCATACATCTAGATTCTCAAAGGGTGGGTTTGAACAGAAAGGGGTGACGTTGATGGAATGGCCCCCTCAATCTCTTGACCTCAACCCAATTGAACATTTGTGGTCACACAAATGTTCCTCAAAAAGTAAATTAACAGCCAAAATTCATTTTGAGTGGCAGAAAATTGGGTCAACCACCTGTGCCAATTTAGTCTCAAGTATACAAAAACGCATAAAAACGGTTATAAAAGCAAAAAAAAAGGACACATCAAATATCAATTATTGATAGAAATATGCACAAAAATATTTATTTGCATTATGTCAAGTATGAAATTAAAATAAATGAGTTTCCATCATGTTCTTCACTTTTTCATACCTGCCCTAAATTTTGGCCAAGGCTATATATATATATATATATATATATATATATATATATATATATATATATATATATATATATATATATATATATATACACTAGGCAATGGCTTCGCCACTAAAATTAAAATTTGAGATCTAAAAAAAGCAGCCATCGTTAAGTTTTAAAAAGGAACTCCAAACTAATTTTTCTCTCCTTTCAAAATATCACGTTACTTTAATATAGTTATAGATGAAGATATATAAAAATAAATTTTCTGAACTTCATCATTTGTAATTCTTTGGGTTTTAAAAAATTCACCAAATTTCGATACTTATATTTATTTCTGAACTTCACCATTTTGTTTTTTGATATTATAAAATAATTATTAGAAATAACTTTGATTAAAAAATAAGTCATAACCAAACTAAGATGAAATTATTACTCAAATACTTAAAAAAATCCCTTTCTTAAATTATAGAGTCAGTGATGATGATGATATATATATATATATATATATATATATATATATATATATATATATATATATATATATATATATATATATATATATATATATATATATATATATATATATATATATATATATATATATATATATATATATATATATATACATATGGAGATACACCCACAAAGGAAAAAGGAAAAACGATTCCGAGCTCTTTTGTATTAATTTTTTAGACCTTATCAAGGAATGAACAAGATGTAGGACATACAATGACTTAAATAGTGGAAGGGGGATTAGCCTACCCACCTCTGAAGCCTTTTTTCATTATATATGCAGATACACCTCCCCCCGCCCCCCTCCTTAAAAAAATGAGGTATTTTTAAAAAAATAAAATATCAGTAACCTCCTCCTCCTATTCATGACAATTTTCATATGCAAGATACTTTAAATTTTTATTTTTCGAATGCAAAAAACGGAATTTAGATACTTTTTATAGTTTTCTTGCACTTCACAAAAATAACAACATGGGTAAAAAAAACAAATATCGAGATAAAATATTATTTTATTGTGTAAAATCTTACACGAATTTTTACATTCTTACAAAAGCCTACAGGAATGAACATTTCATATTATGGATATCTTTATTTACACTTCCTCAGTACCCATAATGACGTTGTCAGAAGAAGATGGCATTCTCATTAAAGCTTGTTCCTGTGAAGAGGGATGGAAGACTGGAAGAGGATTGCGAGAATTTCCTGGAAAAATTTCGAAAAGACGAGCTGTCGAAAGACTCTTAAAAAGCATTCGCGAAACGGGAAGCGCTAACAGAAAACCAGGAAGCGGTAGGCCTAAAAGAGCTTCAGAACTGGGAAATGTGAATTACATTAACGATAACATCTGCTCTCAAGAAGATAAACTAGGAAGTAATTTATCGCAAAGAACAATTGCTAAAAACTTGAATATTGGAAGGAGTTCTGTACAACGAATAAATAAGACACAAAAGCTAAAAGCCTTCAAAAGAATAGTATCTTTTAGAAAAAGTGGTGTTGTTAATGTAAAAGAAAAATAAGATGCAGACAGTTACTTGATAACTTCTCTGTCGCTGATGTTAAAAATATTGTCTTCACGGATGAAAAAGATTTCACTTTTGAAATTCCGCGAAACCGCCAAAATAATGTCTACGAGTGTGGTAAATAAAGGGTGTGACATTCCGATAAACAGATTGTCTCATGAAACTTTAAGATTTTCCAAAAAAGTCTGCCGGGGTCTCTTGGAGGGGCAAAACAGATGTTAATTGTATTGATACTGAAAAGACAAAAGTGAATTCTGGTAATTACATTGAACTCCTGAAAACAAAGTTGTTGCCTGATTGTCGTCGCCTGTATCAAGAAAATGACTATTTTGCAACAAGATGGAGCACCTTTGCATACAAGCCACGCCACACACTCGTTTCTAATTAGTAATACGCCAAGATTAATAACGAAAAAATGAGTGGCCACCGCAAAATCCAGATTGTAACCCCATGGATTACTCAATTTGGGAGTTACTAAAAGAAAAGGTTTTCCGAGGTCGGAGAGAAAAATTCACTGAAGCAGAATTAAAGGCAAAATACGTGAATCTTGGCAAGAAATTGGCATTAATGAAGTAAGAAAAAGTTTGTGTGTATGGAAAAAAAGGCTCAGATTAATGATCCATCAAAGTGGTGGTCCAATCGATCATTTACTGCAGGCAATTTAAATTTCTGATTATTTATTTCTTTACACTCGATACTCGTTTTATTTTACCTATGTTGTTATTTTTGTGAAGTGCAAGAAAAGTATAAAAGGTATCTAAATTATGTTTTTTGAATTCGAAAAGGGAAGATTGAAAGTATCTTGTATATGAAAATTCTCAAGATTAGGAAGGAGGTTATTGAGATATTATTTTTTTTTTAAATGCGTCATTTGGGGGGGGGGGACCTGATATAGAAAACTCGCCAATAAATCAGACCTACCTGCTTTCATTGCATGATAGGTTCACGTTTAGGAAAGTTGTTCACCCATCTTAAAGCCCCAAGTGGTCTCCTACGAGTACCTTAAATAGTCTACTATAGCTCAAAATTTCTTCACGTTTAAAATCACGCAAACGTGGAATAGCCTTCCCAACCGTGTAGTAGAAAGCACGTCAGTTAATACGTTCAAAAACCTTCTTGATGAGTACTTCAATAATGTAAATATAAAGTAGTGGGAGCATAAAAGAACACGCCATATGAAATAAGGAGTTGGGAATAAAATAAAATGAAATGAGCAATAAAAAGATGCCAGCGACGCCTCCCTGCATGGAGTTAATGTGAATTCCCCTTTTCTTTTTCCGTCTGTCCTATACCTATATTATTTTCATCACTAGCAGCCGATGCCTGCGAGAGAAGAGAGTACTGTCCTATCCCCCCCCCCCCGTCGTCCCTTGGTTCGAAAAATCGTGTTTGTGTATTTGAGGGATAGCTGAACCTGCATGTCAAAGGTTCACATGTAGATAAGTGTGTACAGTAGAATTGAAATATAAAAAAAAACTTAGGAAAAAAATATATATACCAAGGGTACACATGTAGATAAGTGTGTACCGTAGAGTTGAAATAGTTTAAAAAAAAAACAACAAAAAACAGTATGTAAAAAAGCATGATACACTAACGTTAGAAAGTGGTAGTTAACATCTTTTGTAAGCGGATTGGCCTTGAGCGGATCTTAGGGTCTTTGCTGGTCCTTGTTTCTGTAGTTCCCTCTCGTCTTCTTACTCGTTTTTCTCTATTATTGAACTCTATATTCCTTTTGAGGCAAAGGCAAAGAAATAAAATAGGAAGAATTTGAAAATAGAATCAATGTGTTAAAAAAATGCGCGTTATGAATAAGAACTTTACGAAGTGAAGTGTGAGGCAATTTGGGGTAATGATGTGGCATTTTGGGGAAATATGTGAGCCACCTACCACTCTTCACTCAAAAGCATTGCCACAACAACCCTTTTCACTCTTATCATTCTGCTCTACACTTGATTGCTCTCCATTTACTCTCCTAACCACAAACTATAATAAACCAGTTGTTAAAGTTTGAATCAAGTGGTCGTATAGTATGTGGTGTTACATAAAGGACAATGTTGAGAGAGAGAGAAAAAAAAAGATATAGGGGTATTGAATTTGTTTACAAATATATAGATTAAAAAGTTTGCAAAGAAACTGCCACACCTCCATCGTTTTCCAGCATTTTAACTTTTTTTTTTACTGGAGGAGCGAATGGAAAATTTCCTTATTGTTCCCAGAATAAAACAAATGACGTGCGTGAAGTTCACAACAACCCTGCCATTGAGTACTGTGACAATGAATGTTCTTTTTATTTATTTTTTCCTCGTCAAATAGGAATGTTTTTTTCTTACTTAAAATTCAAAAAACAAGTCAATGAAGGCTAGCTGGTGCTCTATAGGCCAGTCTCATGTAATAGTAAATATTTTCCTCTTGATAATAGTCATCGAACTGCTATTGAGAACCATTCTACCGAAGGATTCAAGCCCAGGTTCGTTGTAATGGTATTATGATTCGCCGTTATTCAGGAACGACCACCTCCCAAAATCTCTTCCGGCACTGACCCACTTATTTTAGAAATGGTCAGGAGGGAGGGAGTGGGCCACAGACCCTGGTAGTTCAAGACTTCGAGAAATTCCAATTTCGCGCTAAGTGGGGTCAGTACCATTGAACGCACATTAAACTACCCTCTCTTTATGCCCTATTAAGTACAAGGTCAACTCTCATTTGGTCAAGCGCAATGGCCTTTCATGACGAGGGGATTCTATGTACTGTAGCATTTCGCCCAGTCAGGATTAATCACTGAGCATAAGGCCTCAATCGCACATCTTTGCAAACCTATCCAAGCCCACTTATCATACACCATATCATCCACTTCTACTCAGTCAAATCTCTCTCTATCAAACCCTCATTCACGCAATCAACCTACCTTTGAAGCTAGCTTCCAACCCTTGGCACCTAGAAGCTATTATGTTCATGGTTGTCCGTTGGTTTGACTTCGACTTATCCTATCTCGTTTTCGTTCATGGCTATGAAGTCCAAATCTTGTTAGAAAGTTTCTTTCCGAATGGACAGAAGTGAAAGCACTTCCGCCATCGATGTTTTGTTGACGTTGATGTCTCATTTTATGTCTATGATCTCTATTATTCTAACTCTCTCTTTCTTGTTCATCAACTCCAAGTTTTCTAATACGACGTCAGGTTCCACGGTGTTCAGCGAGTGTTTTAATTTGGTCAGGATTGATATTGATAGAATTCTTATGACATGATCTTATATCGTTTCTTCTGACCACCAGCAAAGCGAGTGCCTTCTGCAAGTTTAGAAAATAGTACTTATTTGGGGAGGCGGTAATCTCAGCTCAAGAGACTCCAAACTCGCATATAACTGTAATATTACAGCATTCTTCCAGGCTTTAAGCACTCTTCCACTTCCAAATGCCTTGCACACATCAACGAGACCCATGCATAACACAATCACCACAATTTTTATCATCATAGTGACTACAGCATATAATCTAGTAGCCTTCACAACAGTAGCCTTCATAACACTAACAAACTCTTACAACCTTATCTTTTGCATGCCTCGATATAGCGCCCTGTTTGCAACCACGAAATCAATCATTCGCATAATCTTCCATATGTAAATTGTGCAACTCATCAAAATACTTTCCCCATTTACTTTTGACCTCCCCATTGCATACAAGAACCTTGCCATCCTTATCCTTGATGTTTACACAACTTTTCTTGGTTCATCACCATTCTCACTTCCTTCCAGAATAATTTCCTATTCCAATCCAGATCCTCATTCATAATCTTTCCAAATGGTCTATTTACTCATTTTGTACTCGTTTCCCTTTTCTTTTCGACCATTGTATATTTTCATTTTCATCCTTCTGATATTCTCATTTACACTATTAGACCTTTGAAAGAACGCCTCCTTTTTCCTTTTCAAATTACCATTCCCTCATTCAGCGTTTTGCTTACTATTTCCAGTTTTTGTATACCTACATACAGCCCTTGTATCTCCCACTATCACTTTGTTAAATTTATTCCATATTTGCTCTCTCTCCATGCTCATACTTGTTTTCTCTCTTCTACTCTCAAGCATTCTCACTTACTCTTCCTATTTTCTCTTATTCAAGAACTTTTTACTTTTAATTCTCCCTTCCTCTCATCAACCTCACTTACATCTTCTCATTGAGACACCAATCAATTTAACTTCCCACTACAAAACCTAAAGGACACGTTAGTTCGATACTCACCTCTTACAGCTTTCACATAAAAACATTCCCCGCAGCATATTTTATCTATAAGCCATAGATCAATCATACAGTTAAATACTCCACTCGACTTTCCCCAACCTCAAAGACTATTTATGTACATCTTGGTGCTGGAAAAATGTGTTCATCTCACATAAGTTGCTTTCAGCACAGAACCATACCACCTTCTCCCATTTTCATCCTCTTCAGATGTATAAAAAGTTCCAGTTATCTCATCTCGCCTTCTGTCAAACATTCGCCCATTCATATCTCCTACAAAACAAAACAACCAATATCCACTCCCAATTCCATCTACCACTCGCCCGAAGTCATACTCTACAACCATGCACAGTTTCACCCATGAAAATTTCCGTTACACCCACATAATTCTCGAGGTCATATTCCTAAATAATCATTGCATCATATTACTCCTCACTCGAAATTACTGCCACACCTTCTTTACTCTCACCAACCTGATCCACACTTAATCGCACTGGTATAGTTAAGTTTTACAAGTTGTGAATCAAGTGGTATGGTGGGGGTATATAAAATGACAGAACATGAAGAGAGGTATTGAATTTATTTTTAAAATATATATGCAGCAGAAGGTTGAAGTGTGAGAGACGAGCGTAAACAGACCGGAATAATTTGTGTAGGATGGAGTGAAAGGAAAATGATGAGGTGTGACACCCTTTAGAAAGGATGAAGAAGTTTGGATGCACTATTGAATGAAAATGCATGGTATATTGGTTGGATATGAATGTATGTGCTCGATAATTATGTAGTTGTATGGAATATGTAAAGATGAATAGGTGAAGGAGTGAATAACTATGGGTTTTGGTACAGTGGCGGGAATGATAGAGGAAGAGAGTGATAGGTCTCTGCAATAGGGGAAACTTGAGTATAGTAAACAACTTTGTAGCAAAATGTGCGCATGAGGATACATTGATTTGGCAAATAAAGAATATATGGAGGGCTGTGTTTGACGTGAAACCTGCGAGAGGTATGAGTATTGACCTATGTCAATACATAATTTTGCTGTGCAATGTTATGTTAGTTGGTGTGTGAATAAGGAATGAGGCAAGGATAGAGAATCAGAAGTCAAGTTCTAAAGGATCATCGGGGCTGGTTGGTAGCACGAAACATGAAGTAAGAGTGAACATTGGAATAGAGAAAATGTAGAACAAGTTCAATAAAGTGATAGTAGATAGTGTAAAGCTGTATGGGTGTCGGCTAGAACTGGGAAGAAAAAGTGCAATGCCCAATGTCAGGATGATGATATAAAACGTGCAATGGGAAGAAAGCGTGTGGTTTGTTTACAGACCTTTTAAAGTGCAAATTAATATATTAAAGATATGAATATGAATACATACAAAGATGCAGAAGGAACAGTGAAGCGAATGATTAAAATAATCAGAGTAAGACAGCAGCAGGATGGAGCATTCTGAAGTATGGTAAAATGGGTTCGTACGAGAATATGAAATTATTTTTGAAATAAGGGAAAATATTGAGATTCGAAAGAGGAACACCTCTATAAAAATATATACATATGAATAGGAAGCTACTTTTCAAAACGCGGTATAATGTGGTATTGGAAGCAAAAGCAAATGTGAATATGATCGTGTTCGAGGATGCAAACCAAGTGCCAAATCGAGGGGGTGAAAAGATTAACATTCAAAAGTTGGTTATCGCTGTGAAATCTCAAAAATAGGAAGGCAGTTGGAGTGGATGATATAGTAGCCAAAATGCTACAAAATTGCCGAGATTGTGTAATGGTTTTAGCGCACCGTTTCTAAACCGGTGGGAAACTTCCCAGTAGTGGGAAATTCAAAGATCCGAGGTGAATAATGATAGATAATGTTAGACTCGCTAGGAATTCAACAATAGAATGTTTGTCCTTTTCCTTCTATAGTTTGTATTTTCATATAACTTAACATTTTTGCAGTGTACTAAATTGGCAGTTATAAAAATATAATCTTAACTACAATATCGTCTAAAAAGTAGGAAGTGGGAAAGAAAAAAATATTTAGACGGTTATGGGAAATGATAAAAAAAAAGGTTAAGAATCGCTGTTCTGGTGGTTGTGTTTTTAGGAGTTTGGAAGTGGAGAAGAGCTTAGAAATGGAAGAATGGTGCGATGTTTCCAGTGTGTGAAGATTAATGGGAGAAGGATGAATGTAAATGCATAGGAATTATTTTCTTTGGGTGTTGTAGGCAAGATGCATGGAAAGATCTGATTGAGCGAGTATAGTTTCCGTGGGAGGGGAAGTATTTGCATTGAGGCAACTACATAGAATAGAAAGCACGAGTTTGAAAGTGTAAAGTTTATTTATAGATTTGGAGAAATGGTATGATCGTGTCGATAGATAAACGCTATGACAGGTTTTAAGGATAATGATGTAAGTGGTAAACTGTTGGATGGTGTGAAGAGATTTTAAGCGAGAATTAATACCCACTTTACGGTCAAATTCGCTTGACATAAGGTAAGTATAAGTATGATATTGCTCTATCTGTTTACAATCTTTATGTAGGATTATAAGAGAAAAGCCCCAGTGGAGGTGAGGAACAGAGAGTGTAAGGTTGATGAAGAATGGTGATGTGTGCTAACGACCTTGTATTATTGGCAAAAGTGGGTACCGGTCCATTACTAACAAAATTGCTATTTTGAGAAATGGAGTTATGGATGTTAATTGTTTAATCTTCTCTTGAATGCTCCTACTCGACAATACTCCTTCTGGCAGATGATTCCAAACGCTGACAATCTTGAAAGAAAAATGGCTTCTACATAGGTTTGTTCTAAAACACATCGGCACTAGTTCGATCCCATTTTCCCTCCTCGCATGGAGGAAGTGAAAATATATGGGAGATATATAGTGGCAGATCCACCTGCGGGCATTTGGGCATGTAGGGATATGAAGAAAGATGTAATTGAATTTGTAATCGAGAATGTTTCGAGATGGTTCGGGCATTTAAACAGCAAGCGTGAGATTATAATGTGAGAAGATTATATGCATAAAAGGGGGTAATTCTTGTGCGCAAAGATGGAAGATCCTTCAAAAAGAGGAATCGATTATGTGAAAGTGTATTAGAGAAAAGGACCCTCGAAGGCTTTTACTAAGGGGCGCGCTCGGAGCCTTCTGTCAGACCATGAGACCTGAATTGTCGAGAGGCGACAGCACATATACTCCCTTCCTTTAAGCACCAAAGGCGCCTGAATAAACCGGATAATTAGTTTGATAAGGCCTAAAGGATGGGATGAAGAGTGTATTTTGTCTATGGCGTTGATGCGCACTGACATCGATTGTTTTTGTAGAGATGTTGAGAATAAACTATGTATAATTTGTTTACTCTTGCTGCAGCAGGTAGTAGTTGTTATTAGGTGCTACATATAAAAGTATCTTTTGGAAGTACCTGTTTCTTGGAGACTTTTATATGTATTTAACTTCCTGAATTCTTTCTTAACTTCTTTTTGCCACTTCGATTCTTTCTCTTTATTCTATTCTATATTTCCGTTTGTTCTTTACTGTATTTTTTGGTCCCATAAAATATATATTATTTCTAGGCTTCCTTTTTTGTGTTGTGGGTGATTAACATAGGCCTCTCTCTCCTCATTAGTAAATTTATCGGTTAGTGAATATGAATGATAAACGGGTAATCCAACTGAGGAATGTTTATGTTTAGCTGGATATGTTACTCACTCCATGACTGTGGACGGGGCGAGTTGTAAAAGACTCTTGGCTACTGATTTATTTCGTGGGGGAGTTTTGCGGAACTCTTAGTTTAATTGGTTCTGACGAATGGGTAAAAGTCTCACCTTGGATGGAACTGACGAGGAACGGATTGGGCTTGAACCAGAGACTATGGTTTCATATTTTATTCTCCCACTTTTGATTTACAAATTGAATGAATGTGTATATGAAATGAAATTTGTGAATACATGTTGAATGACATAAGGTCACCAGACTAAAAATTAATCACGTGGCGTGTTTAAAATAGTTTAAATTACAGGAGTCTGTAGTTAGTATTGACCGAGGAGAATCGTAAAATTACTTACTACTTGGGAAGTGCATGATGTGATTCATAGATTTTGCAAAGGTGGTACGGTCCGGTGCCTGTGACAAACGGTGTATGTAAAATAGGGGCCAAATCAGATGTTACAGAGCGGCAAAAAGGAGTGATATCATTAGGGTGCGCCAAAGGCCATCCTGTGAAGGAGGTAGCGGCATTGGCAGGTGTATCTATGTGTACGGTCATAAGGGTCTACATGCAATGGCAAAAATCCTTGTCTACAGGGAAGTCACGCCAGAATTGTGCCCAAAAGACGATAGTGATGGACCGGGACCGGCGGAGTGTTTCACGGCTTGTTGCTAAAAATCGCTTCGCTCGAAGGCAGGAAATGCCGCAAGACGCCAACGCCGGTCCTTCGGCACCTATTACTGAAAGAACACTCAGCAGGGAACTGCATAGCATCAACATATATAGCAGAGTGGCACGGAAGAGGCCTTTACTCACTTTTGCCTTCAAAGTTACCCAGATAAGTGGGAGATAAGAGTGTGGAGGACGGTAAACGCGTTATCTGGTCAGCCCAATCAAGTTTCTGGCTGTATGTGAATGAGGTACGGCGTCATGTTCAACGTAGACCTCAGGAGGCCTTCAATAAAGACTGCGTGCATCGTGAAGTTCAGGATAGAGGAGATTCTTTGATCTACTGGAGGTGTTTTAATTATGCAGAAATTGGTCCTTTGGTTGAGTTAAAAAATTAAAATTACCAGTATGCCTACATCGAGCTACTAGACGACCAGGTTTTGCCGTTTGCCCTTCATCTTAACATGGAGGTAACATTCCAATTCCTGTCTTCCAGGATGACAACTCCTGCGTTAACAAGAATAAAACTGTGACGGAATGGCATGAGGAACATTAAAAAAAGATCACATCTGGAATGGCCTGCCCCATCGAAAATTTATGGGACTACCTCAACAACGTGTCAGATGTCAGGGATGGCACCCACGCAATCTGGCCATTGCACAGTTGTTTGATGCAAAAGTGCCTGAACATTGATGTCACCTATATATAGAACCTTATCTAGTCCATGCCATGGTGAATCGTGAAGGTATTACACGCTATCAGGCTCGTGGAGGTATTACACCCTATCAGGTACGCTTCCGTCTCTGGTGACTATTTTTTTGCTCAATGTTTCACATGACTCAACACCCATGTGATAAATAGGCAGAAAGTTGTAGTTATGGAAATGAAATGTCTGAGAAGTATTTGTGGTGTGAGGTTGATAGACAGGGTGAAAAACGAAAGAGTGCGAGAGAGATGTGGAAGTAAAGCGAGTTTGTTTGAAATAGCTGATAAAGGTGTGATGAGATGGTATGGTCACAAAGAGAGAATAGAGGATGAAAGACTGGTAAAGGGCGTGTATAGATCTCGAGTGATAGGAAGGAGACAGCATGGGCGTCCGATAAAAGGGTGGATGGAGTGTACGAAAGATGTCCTTACTGTCGGGGCCTGAGGATCCAGGAGGCAGAAATGCGTGCTTGGGGGAGGACGAGCTTTGTAGGGTGACACACAAACGCAGGTAATGAAGTTTTCAAGGGAAACCGGACTCTGATGTTAGATGGGAAAATGTAGTAGGTGGGTCACTTTGGTTGAGCAGCGGATAATGTGCGCGAATGGTGGAGTCGAAGTGTATCTGGCCATGCGCCACCCCGTCTGCGGCAGATATGTATGCGAGGGGTACAAAAAAAATGGATATGAGTCCATGACGCATTTTTACGATTCATTATATGTTCGAAGGGAATCCTTAACGGTTCACTTTTTGTATTGTATTTTTTTATCTTTTTCTGATTAAAATTGTGTATGTGCTGTATGTGCAATAGAACAAAATCACAGTATTTGAAAGCATTTTCTCGTGGTTATAAAGAAGACTTCCCCCCCCCCCCCAACTCTTTCAGATTATATATATATATATATATATATATATATATCATTTCATGTGGCACCCACGGGGATGCATAGGGCCTCAGTGAACTCACGCCACCACGCATTATCTTGAGCTAATGCGTCAAGAAACTTCCCAACTATCATCTCCTGCTTCCCGCCTCATAGTCCTTATCCAAGTCTCCCTAGGCCTACCTATACCTCTTCTACCAGGGGCCCCCAACCCTGGTGTATCCCGAGCTATACCCTGCTTTCTATAAACATGACCAAACCGTTTTCAACGGGACAATCTAACAAACTCATCGACCGGTTGCACCCCCGTTATTTCTCTGATTCTGGTGTTTGACACTCTATCCTACCATTTAACTCCCAATATTCGTCGCAGAGCTTTATTTTCAAATGCCAATAGTTTTTTATCTGTAGTCACAGTGCTGTACCAAGACTCATGTCAATAAATCAAAATACTTCTAACCATTACCTTATAAATTTTGATTTTAGTATGCACAGAAAAGTAGCTATTAGTCCAAACATTCTTAAGCATTCCCATTGCCTGATGGGCACGTCTTAGCCTTTCCTCAAATTCCGAATTTAGAGAACCATTTTTTACTAAATAAGTACCTAAATATTTGAACCTATCAACTTGCTTTATAGTAATTCCTTCTACCGAGCAATTCTGCGCATTTTCTATATTCGCATTTATGATTTCAGTTTTTCTGCTATTAATTACCAAACCAACCTTTCGTCCTTCCCAAACTAAACAGTCCAGCACTCTTTGCATTCCTTATGGCCCATTAAAATAAGAACTATATCATCAGCATAATCTACGTCCAGAAGTTTCCCATTTTCTCCCCAGTCTATACCAGTAGGGCATGTCATACTTTGGGGCAACCATGTATTTTCATTAACTCCTTTAATGAGGAGTGCTTAAATGATAGATTTTCCGGTGTGGATTTTGAAAAAGAACTTTATTTTGTTAATCAATTGCCCCTACCTACATCAATTTCCATTTAAATAAAAGTAAATTTTCCCCTTTCGTCACGAGCTTATGTAACCTATTTTTATTTAATCCAAGTACACACAAACACAGAGTAACTTCAAATTTACATGTTTATTGAGTGAGAAAAGTGTATGCAAAGCTCCGCGTATAGCTGGGTGGGTCACTTTGGGTCATATTCAAAAGTTAAACTTGACCAGAGCACACAAATCTTGCCTTGACTCATTCCTGGACATCAGACGTCTAATTGTCTCTTGTGCCCTGATTCCTCCATCCCTCTTTTTATGTGAGAAATACTTGGAAGAAGCCTCAGTTACCATTTTTACAACCCTCTCAATGCTCTGTGTGTGACAAGGCCAGTCAGGTACTTTCATAGGAGAGTCAATGAAGTTTTTCAATTCAGAAGTACTTAAAGAGCAAGTGAGAGGTGGCTCAGAAACATCCTCTGACCAATTGATCAGATCTCCAATCCTGGTAGCATCACAATTGATGTCTGGTGTCCTAAGCCTTACAAAGGAGTCTCCCAGTTGAGCATCTGGGTCCCCTTCTCCCCTGATGGTCTGGATTCTTTTCACCCCTTCAGTTCTCTTTGCCTGATCTTCAGAGCATAGGAGGGTTTGGAGGATGGCTTCGCTGTATGCATACCAAGCTGATCTCTTAACAGTTGGCAAAACAATATCCAACACCTCCTTCCTCTGAGACTTAAGGCAGTAAAGTTGATAAAGAATGTGCCTAGGTCCCTCGGTCCAAGAGTGCTTAATCTTAACGTTAAACCAGCATGGGTAATATACACTAATGATGAACTCAACAATCAGTCGTAGATTCTTAAAGGCTTTTCCTTTGAGTTCGTGCTTTGACACCCACAGCCGAAGAAGTCTCTTAGCTGTGGTCAGCCAGCGACTGTGGTTTACTGGTCCTATTTCCAATAGAAAAAGCCCTGTAGTAAGCACCCCATCTCTCATTGCCGATACAATTCTATAGCTGTAGTGTTGATCAGTGGAAAGATCTTGCACCACTTCTTGAGGTATCTTGATAAGAGGAGGACCTAAAGATATTTGAGTGAAATTTGGATTGATATCCAAGTCTGTAACAGAGTCAAAGAGCTTTCCTATTGGTCCGGAATATCTTTTGTCAGATTGTATTTGGTCATCCAGGTTGATAATTAGATGGCAGGGAGGGAGTTCCCTAGTGTGGAGGTTACAGACCAACCAAACAAGGTTCCTGCCCAAATGGATCTCCATTTTTCGCATTACTCCAGCATTTACACCTGTTTTTACATTCGTGGAGTCTCCTCCAATGACTATTAAGCTTTTATCCAAACCCCTTCCCCTCAGCCATCCAAGCATAGCCTTAGCGATCTTCTCTGCATGTGATTTTTCTTTTGTAGCCTTTTCTGGGACAAAGTGGAAGAGGTAATTGCTCCCAGGCTCACTGATAACAGTGTAATGCCCCTCTTTTGGTTTTGCTGGAAACAATTTTTCACTTTCCTCTGCCTCCATCATAAAATTTGTCACATCAATTTGTCCATCAAAGAGAACACAGGAAATTCCCCCATCCTTCCTTAAGCTTTCCTTAAACTCATGTTCAATAACTGTCATTAGCTTTTCCTGTGCTCTCTCAACTTTATTCTTATCAATTACTTTACTTGTATCTTCCTCAGTAATGAATCCAGCATCTATTAAAGCTGCTGTTGCTATAGCTGCAGTTGGTCTCAATCCGATACCATACCTTATACTAGCAAGAACAATATTTGGAATTTCATCATAATTCTTCCTATTCCTAGTGAAAGATTCCTGCTCTTGAACAGCTTCGAAAGTTACTTCATCACCCAAACTGTTGTTACCATCAGAATTTTCTGCCTCCAGATCTTCACCTTCTGCCAAAAAATGCTCGATTTCTTTTCTGGCTGCTTTTCCTGCTAAAAGAGCGCTTTCCTCCTTACTTTTTCTCTTTCTTTCTGCTATCCTTTCTTTTTCTTTCCTTTCTGAAGCCCTTAATTGCTTATTAGGCTCTGGAATATCAGGACCTCCAATTTGAAGGGTACCTTTACTTCCAACCTTCTCCTTTTGTCCTTTAATAAAGGCGAGTTTCCTAGTATGTATTTTTTTCTCTTTACTACAAAAGCAGTTAATGTGGGCTTTAGTATCACAGCCATTACAACCTACTTTCTCACAACTGAAAATTTGACATTTGTATGTCAATATATCAAATAACTTATCTAGTTTTGCAATGAACCTCTCTTTTACTTCAATTTTTCCTTTACCAAGGGAAATTTTTACTGCCTCCTTCCACACCTCCTTAAGCCTTGATATTATTGTGACCTTTTGATTTACAATACGTGATTTGAAGAGAGAATTAAATTTGGTCCACTAATTAATCAAACCCTGATACATGTCTTTTACCAGCTGGCCCACTCCATAATTTCTCCGGTCATCTTCACCTCGCTCCCTCGGGTAGATGCCGCACCTCAAAATATCTCTTATTGTTGGTAACTTAGACACCATCAGCTCTTTCCCAGTCCCCCAAAAAATTAGTCAGATGAGAATTTGATTCGGTCCTGCTCTTGATTTTCGCCACTGTCACACTAATCGCAGGTATATCTGCAAATGAAAAGTTGGCTCTTAGATTAAGAAATAATCTCTACCAAATAATTATATGTTATTCTAAAATGATCCACACCCTTTACTAGCATTAAAAAAAATGTAAATGCTCTATAAACAGTTACCAGTTACAATAGTTACCAGAACTGGCAACACTACTGGAATATTGCCTTCCACTGAGTAATGAGTACTGGCTACTTGCAATTTTGGAGTTAGACCAAACTAAATTAAGGGTCATTTTTAACAGGTTTCCTACTTCTCATGTCTCTCTAATACATTTTAAAAGTTTTTTAGACAAATATCTTTCAGACTACATAAAAGGCTTGATGATAGAAAACGGCAAATTTGATCTTTTATGGGTAACTAAAATAATAGTCAAATATAGTAAATGACCCAGAACTAACAATATTTCAACTTCAAATTGATGTAGGTTAGATCAATCAGAAATCAACTTTTCTGCCAAAAGTATGTTGTTTTCAACAATATTCATCATTTGAATACCCCTCATCACCAGTTTCATAAAATTCTAGACCCGCCTTACTATCCCAGCATCAGTTTATGCTTTTAACTTTTTCAGGATGTAATCAACCATCACTTTACAAGTTGTGTTCTGGTGCATATTCAAAATGACCCTAACAAACTCTTCCGGTATTCCATAATGCCGCATGATCTTACCCATTGGTATTTCTCGAAATGCTATTGAATTCCTTTTCAAAATAAACAAAGTAGAGGCTTAAAGGAACTTTCATTTCATTTGTTTGCTGCATCAAATGTCTAACGATAAAAATCTGGTCATTGCACCCACACCCTTTCCTAAACCCAGCCTGTTCATCTCTTAAAATGGCATCAACCACCGGGTCCAACCTATTCAATAATATTTTACTGAAAATTTTCAAAGCTATATATAGGTGACAAAGTGATTCCTCTCCAGTTACCACACAGACTCAAATCTCCTTTTTTCGGAACTCTAACTAATACTCCATTCTTCAACCCTGATGATGCCATCCCCGTCACCCATATCTCATTGAATAACTTTCTCAAAACATATACCAATCCATCCTCTTCCACTTTAAACATTTCGGGAAATAAACCATCCTATCCTGGAGTCTTATAATTCTTCAATTGTTCTAATGCTTTTTCCACTTCTTTAAGACTAATCTCTCTGGTATCTATATTCAAATCATCAGGAGCAGGAGGTATATCTTCCTCTGGTGGGACTGGTCTATTCAGAACTGTCTCAATGTGTTCTCTCCATCTATTCCTTACATCAATGCTCTTAGTTAACAGGTTACCTTCTCTATCTCGTAGTGACATTTCGTTTTGCTTACCACCTCTACCATTCAGTTCACTAATTGTTTTATATGCTGACCTCTGACTATGCCCATTATTTTTATTGATAAGAGTTTCAGTTTCCACAACCTTTCATCAACAGATCTTCTTTTATCTTTCTTAGTTAGCTTTTTTACTTCTGAATCCAAGCTCCTATACACAACTCTTGCTAATTCAATGTCTCGACCAGCACTATTAGGCATCTCACTCCTCACTTTAGCTTCAACTCTCTTTCTAATCACATCCCATTCCATCTCTTTCTCCTCAATATATATATATATATATATATATATATATATATATATATATATATATATATATATATATATATATATATATATATATATATATATATATATATATATATATATATATATATATATATATATATATATATATATATATATATATATATATATATATCGATGAGGCGTGCTTCTTTAAAGCCTATTTAAGATTTAACAGAAATCACAGGGCGAGGAAAATAGCTGGCGTAATTCTTTTTATTTACCGGCGTCGTTTCGACCACTATATGGTCATCGGTCATCTTCTTAGGCCTATAAGACAAATTAAGGAACAAAATAGTATGCAATGTTCAGAGAGCACAATGCTAAGGGTACAATTAAAACTATGATAAGTAGTGTTGGATTTGAATATGAGAATTAAAGTTAAATAAATCACAACATCACGCCAATTTACACCACGCGCAGTTACACCCCAGGGTAGCGTACTGGCATCTACAATATATATAATGTACACAAACGATACCCCACGTCCACGCAAATACTACAGAAACACACACACCGATCTATGCCGACGACGAGACCATCCTCGTCTGCAGCCAGAGACCAAGCAGAATCTCACGCCACGCACAATCATGGACGAGAAGACAAAATATAAGGATAAGTGGCTCATAGTTACGAATCCTCAGAAGACAGGTGACACTCTATGGCGCAAGCGATCACCATACACACACCATACAAATATATATACACAAACCAGACTCCAACCATCCGGACCTAACAAAACTCACATACACACCTCACACCAAAATCTTAAGGGAAACATTCGACAAGCTCCTAAGATTCAACACACTAAAGCAGGGATGGGAAACCTGCGGCCTCCTATGGCCTTTTGATATATATATATATTTTGACATTGAACATTTTGTCTAAAATCATTATGCACACACACACACACAGACAAAAGGAAAGTTATGTGTTCAGTGATGTCACTCCCAGAGATTGGAAGCATTTTTCTTAAATTCAGTGAATCTAAACTTAAAGCAACTTCTATATAAAGGCAATGTTTCCGTGTAAGCTACACTAGCCTAGTGGGAGTGAGTGATTTCACGTATGATACAGGAAGAGTCTATGTCTCGTCCGCCTCTTCACTCTGGTCTGTGTTATTCCGAATAACTACGTACTCTACTCAGTAATTGTGTTGTCGTGGATTACTTCATACCGACATGTTTTGTGAGACTGAGTTAGTTTCTGCAACAATTAGGTAATGATAAATAATAATACTAATCACAGAAAAGAATATAGCTAATCTATATTGTTGTTTTTGTTATAATAATTATTATAATTATTATAACATGGTTGTGGATGCAGGTTTATCGATGTCTTGTCTAAGACTGTTTTGTCTGGGTCAGTATGCGGCTGGCCTTACTAATTCATTATTAACCTTTTTATGGCTTTTCAGAATAAATACATTTCGGTTTGGCCCATAATTATGTAAAAAAAGTTAAAACGGACTTTGAAGGAAGAAAACAGGATCTTTAATGAAGAATGGGAACTGCGATATGTTTTAGTGAATACTGGAGGCAAAATGTCTTGCTTGCTTTGTGATACTGCAATTGTAACAGTTAAGAAATTCAATGCACAGCAACACTATGCTCTTCATAAAGACAACAAATACGCCAAATTAGAGGGTGAGCCTCGAAAGATAGCACTGCAGAAACTGAAAGATGGAAAACAGAAGCAAATACAATTTTTCCAGTCTGTGTTACATCAAGGGAATGCTACGACAGAAGCAAGCTATAAAGATGCATATTTGCTTGGAAAAAAGGTAAGCCATTCAGCGATGCAGAACTCATAAAGGAATGTATTTTAGAAGTGGTAGGATGTATAGATCCCGATAAAGTTAATAAGTATAATGAGGTGCCTCTTTCAAGAAGGACTAACACAGATCGACAACATGAATTGGCCTGCACTGTAACAGAACAATTGAAAAATATAATAAAAAAAGGGAATATATATTACTCAGTAGCTTTGAATGAATCAACAGGTTCCACTGATTCAGCACAATTATTGTATTTTATTCGTGCCATAACAGATGATTTTCAATTATATGAAGTGAAGGGGAATCGTCACTTTCCCTCCCCTTCCCCCGTTCATTCTTGATGCAGTCCCAAGGCGGTTACCGCAAAGAAATCCGGCCCAGGCATCGGCGAGTCAAAAGCGTAACCGCAGCGTGGCACAACTCGGTGCCATGAAAGACCCTAAAGGTCAAAATGTAAGATCTCCCCCAGGAGAGTGAGATCCAGTTTCACGTCAAACAAGAAATTGGAGACGTGTTTCTCCCAAGCTCGAAGGTTAACCAGGAGCCGATGTTTGACTTCGTGGGAAAAACCGTTTGGAAAAGAACTCTCCTGGGGCCGTCCTCAAGCCCCTTCCCCTCTTACCACTCCCCCAATGGGGTGACGAGGTATAAATGAGGAACTCTGTGGAAAATCGAGGTAGTATACGTCAGTCTCTAGGTGACGAAGTCTTCGGATCAAACTGAACTACCGAGACTGGAGAGGTAGAGTACTTGGCTCGCCAGACCAAGAAGTACCCTGCAAGAGAGGCAGGGCTACCTACCTTAAGGGGCTAAGAAGAAGCTCATCCTTGAGCTAAGTCCCTGGTTATCAAACCAAACGATAATTTAACTTTGTTAAGTTCAACTTACTCTCGCCAGAGAGACTCCTCATATCCTGGTGCACCTTGAACACCAGGGGTATTCCTCGTCATTGAGGAATTAAGAAAAGAAGAAGGAAAAGGCTCCCCCCCTCGAGTCCGTTATTCGGTGGCCACACCGAACTCCTAAGTTAACTTGGTAAGGAACCAAGTTCAAATTATTCTCGTCAGAGAAACCTCCCTCCGTTATACTCGCCCTTGAAGAAGACTGGAACTAAGAAGAAGCTCATCCTTGAGCTAGTTCCAGGTTACCAAACCGAACTTTAAGTAACTTGTTCTCGCCAGAGAAACCCCCCTCCGTTATCCTTGCCCTTGAAGAAGACCCTTCCCGAGTTCAGTCCTCGTCCATAAGGAAATAAGTAACGAAGGAGAAAAGCTCCTCCTCGAGCTCGTTACTCGGTGGTCACACCGCACTCCAAGTTAACTTGATTTAAGAACCAAGTTTGACTCACTCTCGCCAGAGAGACCACGACTGCCTAGGTGTTGCATAAAGCACCGTATTTGTTCTCGTCCTTGAAGACCCCCCCCCCGCCAGGAGAACGTGTGGACCCCCCAGCTGCCACCCTTGCCAAAACAACCGTGTGATTTCGCCCAGCTACATCTGGCAAGACGGCACGCGTCGTGAGTCAATAACATTCCTGAGGCCTTTTAAACTCCAGACGAGTCCGTAAACCTAATTCTTATTTTATTGTTGTGTGTAGAGAAATTAACCAATTTTTGTGGGTAAACTAATTTAATTAATTCTTGTTTATGATAATATTCAGAGTATTGCTGTAATTAATGGTTAGATGTTGTGTATTCAATGGTTAAAGTTAAAATATAAGTTTATTTTGGGATTATTTTGCGTTTCTCTCCATATCCTTACGTGTTTCGGAACGGCTCTGTTCGTTAAGATATTCAGATATCAATATATATTAGACACTCTTAGCACTCTTAGAATAGAACAAAAAGGGGGGCATTCTACGACATGAAGAATTGCTTGCTTTAGGCACCCTTAAAGGAAGGACAGAGGGGATAGATATTTTTAACAACTTCAAAGAGCAATGTCATAAAATAGGAATAAATTTTACTAATTTTGGTAAGTGTGTGCACTGATGCTGCCCCAGCTATGATGGCTAAAAATGAAGGATTTATTGGACATCTTAAGAGAGAAACCCAAGAACCAAATGTACTGATTTCTTTTCATTGTATTTTACATCAGCAAAATCTGTAACTTTAAATGACACTTTGCAAAAGGTTATAAGCATTGTTAACTATATTCGAGTGAATGCCTCAAAGCATCGTCAATTTCGAAACATGCTGATGATGCATGACGAAGTAATTAGTGTAGATTTGCCATATCACTCAAAAGTACGCTGGTTGTCGCAAGGAAAAGTATTGGTCAAAGTTTGGCTTTACGAAAGCAAATTATTGACTTTTCCAAAGAAAACAAGTATTGTGATTTATCAGATCCCAATTTTTACAGAGATGTTGCCTTTTTATGTGATGTGATGTCAAAACAAAATGAGCTAAACATTTCATTGCAAGGCAGAAATATATGTATTTATGATATGTGGCAAAAAATTCAGGTATTTAGAAAGTAATTGTTGTATTTCAAGTCCCTTTTGGCCCAATCAAAACTTTCAGAAGAACACTTTCTCCAGTTTACGAAGGTAATTAGTGAAAATGAAGATATCTATGGATATTTTCAAGAATATGAGTTGGTTTTAGACATATTGATAGAGGAATACAATAGAAGATTCAATGATTTTGAAAAGCATAACATCACTCTGAAACTTGCTTTTCAACCTCACTTAGTTGATGTATCAGAGGCTCCTGAAGAGTTACAAATGGAACTTATTGAAATGTCTGAGGATAATATCCTGAACTCTCTGTTTGACAAGAGAGAAAATCCCATCGAAATTTGGAAAAACGCGATATAATATCCTCGTCTTCGTGAACATGCACGACGACTGATTTCCTGTTTTTCTTCAACATACTGTTGTGAATCCACATTTTCGTACTTGGCGCAAATCAAGAATTCACTGAGAACACAGTTGACAGACGAGCATTTGGAGGACCTATTGAGACTAAAAACAACTATGTTAGAACCTGATATCAAAATGCTTTCTCAAAAGAAGCAAACTCAAAGAAGTCATTAATTTGTATAAAAAATGTACATGATTGCCTACTGTATATTTAATATTTAAAAATGTTATATTCTCGATGTTTATATGCTATCTTTTTATAAGATTATTATTCCTTTACTTGTTCCTTGAATACAAAGAACCTTCTTTCATAATTAAAATAATTTGAAAATGTCCCTCTTTCGATATTATTCATTTACTTATTATTTTGAAAACTTCTTACATAAATAAAATATTTGAAAATTCTACGTTTTCAATATTTTTCATTTACATATTACTTGTATAAAAAGTATTTACTTAAATAGAAATATTTGAAATTATTATGCTTCCGATTTCTATAAACTATCTTTTTTATTAGATTACTAATAAATGACTTAAGAGATAAAATAACCTTAAATTTTTTTCTATGTGGCCTTTATGAGTGATGATGAATTGTAAGATGGCCTTTATGCACAAAAAGGTTCCCCACTCCTGCACTAAAGCATAATACAAACAAGGGCCAAAAACATCAACAAGATGAGGCGAAGGTTCTATCTTGGCAACCGTAAACACAACTACAATTATAGGCAGAGGTAGGCAGTATTTAAATACATTTATGTATTTAAAATTGTATTTGTAAATACATTTGAAATCATGTAGTTAAATACAGTATTAAAATACTTTTAAAAGTATTTAAATACTTTTTGCAAATACTTTACCGATAATAGGTTTATATAGCTGTTAAGAACGTTCAATGCATGTTTTAGCTTGTCGCAACTTGTATGACACAAACGGTTGACTGCGCGAGCCGGTGATGGAAGATTGCTTGCATCAGTTCAAATTCAGTTAACAGATGGTCACAGTTGTGTTCGGTGGTATAATGAGAGCAGTTAGCGTTATTTCAACTGCTGTATGGCAACTTATGGCAACTTCAGCTTCTTCGAAAGAGTGTAAAATGGAGATATTAGACAATAATAAAGACGAGGAAGATAAAGAACCATGTAATTATAATCATCCTTTACTAGATGGTAAATTTTTTAGAGTGAAATTTTCCGACGGAAAAAAAGTGAAGTGTGTATGTACATCATGCAATGGCGAAATCTCTGCGGCGAGCAATGCTACTTCCAATCTACGCATTCATCTGAAGGTAAGAATTTATTAAAGTTAATTATATGATACTTAATTGAATTGGCAGGTTTCACTATTTCTTATTTTTAAAAAATGGCAAAATTGCTAGTAGCTAACGATAATGCTAAGTAGCGCAGGTTTACCATGCACTAACCTACCTGCTTCCTTTTGCAACACCTTTATTTATAGTATATCTGATTAAATTTAACGTGAATTATGGCGAGGAGAAACAAATGTCCTTCAATTATCTGATCATGTACATTTATCAACAGAGAAAGCATCCTGCTCTGGTGCAAAGAGCGGATAACTACATGACAGCTCAAAGAAATGATTCGAAAAGAAAATGTTCAGTATTAGACGATGGTCCTTCATGCATCGGTGTTAAAGTAAAGACATTACCGGAGTGTTTTGCGGTGAATACCAAGAAGGTCAAACAACATGTTGTTGATAAGCTGATTGCAGATTTTATCATACAAGGTGTGCATCTCCTATCAACTATAGAGCAACCAGCTTTTTTGAGATTAATTAATGGTGAGTTGTGAGTTACAAATATTGTTTACAATTATAGTATTAGTGGTACAGGTTAAGCTCTTATAACAACCGAATACTAAAACGTTCGGATCATTGGTTATTACGTAGGATATATAACGAAGTTAAATAAAGCAAGACATATACAAACAGCAGAGATTAATATATTGCAATAATTTCATGAGAATCCACATACATATATTCTTAAAGCGCGTTATCATTTACTTGAAGATATTATTGAATAAAACTTTTCAGGAATAATTAGTACAATTTTTGATCGATTATATGGAGTTATTAGATGAATTCCTATAACGATGTATTTCGTTATTGTAGCGATACCTGTATGTATATCATTATGTCAAAACTAGCATGTCCGCCCGTCAAAAATGTAGGAAATAAAGCTTGATAATGTAAAATATTCCTTTTCAGTTTGAGGAAGCTGCTCTTGTCCTTCACAGGGGAGTATTGGCATCTGTCTCTTCAGAAGAGAACATAACTACATCAAGATTCTGAACAAATCGAGAATATCATCAATGAATACGATATCCCCTTGCAGAAAATCACGAGCACCGTCACTGATAACGGCTTTAATTTTGTTAAAGCGTTTTAGGAATTTGCAGTCACTGCTGCAAATGTGTCCACAGATTCAGAAGATGGAATCCAGGTAGGCGAAGAAGATCAGGGTGAGCACAAACTGAAGGATAGTTTCTTAATGAGAAGTGCCTTAGATCAGGAAGAAGACCTTTGCCTGACCCATGCAGCTTTAGCCTACCTAAGCATGTGCGCTGTGCTTCACAAACACTCAGTCTCGTCACCACAAATGATGCAAAACAGGCACTGAAAATATCTTTTTTTGCAAATATCAATCATGCTGCGATGGAAAATGCTCAGCATTATGGAACAAAAGCGATCATCCAAAATCAGCAAAGATTATCAAAACTGTTATCAACTGCTCATTAAAGGTACCTTGCAGTACAAGGTGGAACTCTCTGTTTGATGTATTGTCATTACTTTTAAAACAAGGACAAATTACATCAACTCATGACGTCCCTTGAACTTCCAGTGTTCAGAAGTGACAAAATTGAATTTCTTGGGGAGTATGTCTCAGTTTTGGCCCCTTTTGCTGTGGCAATTGATCTCCTACATGGAGAACAAAACTATTTTTATGGAGAATTGCTCCCTACCTTGTTCACTGTGAATAAAAAGCTGAAGAGCATTCAGTCACGTTCTCTGAAATTTTGCCAACCTCTTCTAAGTGCAGTCACTAAGGGCTTTGTAAAGAACTACCAATCTTATTAGACCTTGGCAAATGAAGCCAGCGTTACAGGTGCAATTATTGCCTCAACAAGCCATCCATTCTTCAAACTCCGCTGGTTAGATATAAGTATTTCATGGGACAGTTCAAGCCACCAAGACTCTGTTAAAAATATTGAGATTCAAGTGATTGAGAACTTAGCAGAGGGACCCGAAGTTGGATCATCCAGTGTTTATCGGACAGTGACGATTATTTTGGATTTACAAAACTGACTCAAACACGATCAACCGCAGATTTAGAATTGTTCAATTACCTTCAGGATTCAAATAAAACACTTCAAAGTTTAGAAAGATATCTAAACATAAAAAAGTTATTAATTAAATAGAACACCACCGTTCCGTCGTCAGCTCCTGTGGAACGGCTCTTCTCTTTACGAGGATTGACCTTATCTCCAAAACGGACTACTTTATATGACGAAACATTTCAGCAACTGATATTACTTAAATGTAAAGCTGATATAAATCCTACATTAGTAATTATAATATACAATTTTAATATACAATCCTACATTAGTAATTATAATATACAATTTCATTTTAATGGATATTTTTTGTTGTGATACCAATGGTCCTTATCGATTGTCATTATATTTCATGTATTTGAAATGTATTTAAAAATGTATCTATATACATTTTTCTCTTGTATTTAATATTTAGTATTTAAATACTTTAAATGTATTTAGTGCCCATCTCTGCTTATAGGCACAAAAGACTAGTAGGACCACTTCCCACATACTCTCCAATCACACTTGCAGCTGCGAGTCACACAAGGCAGAGGGACTCGCTGAAACGCGCATGTCACTCTCTCATGTACACACGAATGGCTACACTTCATGAAAACAACAAACTAATACAACTCAACACATACACCCGCACGCGCTTAACGCGATAACTGGGGAAACTCGCAAGAAACCCCACATACATACTCATACACGCAGAACACGCTGCAATGGCATTAAGATACCCTATAGCCCTTGAACATACCGTAACATGAACAGCGCATTTCCATGAAAGCACTTCCCCCTCATCTGGGAGTACCCAAAATCACTACTACCTACTCGCACAAAAAACACCACGCATCAGTGTCTAGCTGACGCCCTTCACCTCTTCCTATTTCCTCTAAAGTTTTTTACGATCCCTTTCCTCTTCTCCTACACGATCTCCCGCGGTCCTCTTCAATGATCCCTTCTCTGTTCTTTCTATTTATTTCGATTCGATTAGGAATAAATCTTAGAATTGGGGCTTAAATTCATAGTAAAAGGACTGGGAAGATTTAAAATATTTAAATTGGTAATCATTGTTAAAATCTATTAAGTTAGGGACGCTTTGATTAATAAATCTAATAAATATATAACACTATTTTAAAGGAACTATAAATGGAGAATTAAAGCAAATTACCCAAAAGTATTGTACAAAATCCCAAACCTTGCCAACGCACAGCGAGTTAGTTATACAATGGTTCAAGTTAACCCGACAAACGCCAAATACTCCACAACCCACATCGAAAAAAATTCATGTAACTATAGGTGGTTGTTTTTGTGTTGTTCGTTGTTAATGGTCAGGAGGTGGTTGTCTAAATGTTCACCTGTAGAGGTCGACTTGACGTTTCTCATCCAAGTACTAACTAGGCTCAATGTTGCTTAACTTTGAAGTAGCGATATTGGAGTACTCAGTTACCGGGCGCTGACCTTAGGCTGACTCCAATTTAAAGAATATTATCCTCTCGCTTGATTTCAGTGATGTAGGCTGAGTAAGATGACTGGTTGATTACCTGCAGGAAAAAGAAATCTTGGAAGACGGATTCAAGGACTTTTATTGGGCGAAGTACTTGGTAGGTTAGGCGCAATGAATTCGATTAAACGTGTGTCGAGTATTTGAGGCAGGCCTGCTAATGCTTGGGTCTACTTTGGCATACGCTTCCTCAAAAAATGTCTACTCTCTTATGTTCTCTTCTGCTTTATACTTTTTGTCTGACTGTCCTTGACTGCCTTGGAGTCTAGCCAAGAAGGCATTTAATGTGTCGAAAACACCCACTGTTAGCCAATGATACGGTTTGGGCGGAGCTTACTCGACTCAATGTTTATTTTTGTGTACACGGAGATAGAGAGAATCTTTATCTCAAATTTTCAGAATAAGATTTCGTGTTTCACGGCCCTGTAAGAATAAACAAAATCCGCGTCTTCGCGCTTGCCAGCTCGGTGCCTTTTGATAAGCATGTTAACACAGCTGTTTTAAGCGCCTCCCAGAACCTTGATTTAGCCCGAAAAGTTCTGGACAGATATCGTGAGAGACACCTTGAACCGTGTGACTGTGCGTGCAGTATATATGCGTGTGAGTGTGTAAGCGTGTGAAAGGGTATCAAATTCATTCTTTTTATAGCCTTTACAAGAACACTATATATTATTCTTTAAATGAACAAATGTTACATGTTATTATTTAAATGACAAAATGTTGTATATTGTTATTTACCTGAACAATTTTTGAGTCGGTTTTAAATCAAATCTAACTGTTGCTAAGTTATATTTAAAAGTTTAAACTTATAGTACATTTTACTGATATTTTTGTTTACTAACTAGGCTCAATGTTGCTTAACTTTGAAGTAGCGATATTGGAGTACTCAGTTACCGGGCGCTGACCTTAGGCTGACTCCAATTTAAAGAATATTATCCTCTCGCTTGATTTCAGTGATGTAGGCTGAGTAAGATGACCGGTTGATTACCTGCAGGAAAAAAAAATCTTGGAAGACGGATTCAAGGACTTTTATTGGGCGAAGTACTTGGTAGGTTAGGCACAATGAATTCGATTAAACGTGTGTCGAGTATTTGAGGCAGGCCTGCTAATGTTTGGGTCTACTTTGGCATACGCTTCCTCACTCTTTAAAATAATGTCTTGTTGGCCTTTCAAGTTTTCTTCATATGTATTAACTTTGTAAACTTATTCTAGCTTGAAGATGAAAACTTGTAGTTTTCGAAACGTAGTGAAAAATTAAAAGATGCTGCATTCGTTTCTCGTAGCTCTGAGATTTATCCTCAATATTATATTATATATATATATATATATATATATATATATATATATATATATATATATATATATATATATATATATATATAAATAAATTGAAAATCACATGACACGTGATCTATAGATGAATTTAAAGGCCTAAGGAAATGAAAATTGGTAACACAACCCGGAAAAACACTTTAGGAGAATATCACATGAGCCAATAAAAGCTTAAGAAGGAAAATGTGAGATGGAGAGAACGGAAAGATAGGACAAACTATTTTAACCGTTACATATATATATATATATATATATATATATATATATATATATATATATATATATATATATATATATATATATATATATATATATATATATATATATATATATAAATATATATATATATATATATATATATATATGTGTGTGTGTGTGTGTGTGTGTGTGTTTGCATCGTGAAAAGCTTGTAGCTCAGGACTCAGGATGAAGGTAAAGTAAACACAAATGAACTTAACCACCTTTATCATTAAGCTTTCGTACTTAAGCTAATGTCCTTCCTCAGATATGTTATTGCTGTGAGCTCCAAACCAAGAATGATCTCATAGATAGTAAGAAAAAAGGATAGCGGCATCGACCAAAGGTCACCCCTCACCCGGCTCCCTCGTACACACGTATGCATGGAGGAAGAGATAAGAGGTTGATCTAAGTTGACATTCTTTCTTTGTTAGGGGGAACAAAAGAATGAAATATAACCGTTATTTGGACTGATTAACGTGGAATCCGAACAACGAGACCCTATTTTAATTTCCATTCTATTCGTTTCTTTAGTTGGTGTTTAATCTTTGTCCTCTTGCAATCATTCTTCAATTCATATGCTTATTGTAGCATTCATGCTGTTGTGCGATAATTTGTTTCAAACTAATACCTAGCTGTGTACTACTAAGTTCTAGGGCATGTGTGGTGAGTGTATTGTTTATGTGTATCGTATTTGTTTTGTTTTTGTCGAGTTGATGTCACTGACTGATTACACTGGTCTGCGTTGTTTTCAAAGTCAAATATATAATACCTGATTTTAGTTCAGTTTTTTGCACTGAACCTGAAAATCATGCTCATTTTACCCAATCAGGTGAGGTTTTTGAAATATGAGCACATGCCAAAAACTCCTATATTTCCAAATATTTGTTGTGAATGAAACACATAATAGCAAATATTGGACCGATTTACTCACAGAAGGTTTACAGAATATTTTTAATACATAGCATGAATAGTACAATGCACAAAATAAGCTACTCATGGATGAATGGTCTCTTCAGTGATCTCCGATTGTGCCGAGCAGACACCACATCCCTCTTAAGGCACCAACAGTAGTCAGCCAGAAAGTTCACATCCCATTGGCCTTGATAGTGTTCCTCCTTGACACGGATGTCTTGGTGAAAGCGCTCACTCTGTTCTTTACTGAAGTCTCCGCAATTTTCTGGAAAATAGTCCAGATGGGACCGAAGAAAGTGCATTTTCACTGACATACACGCACCTAGTTTGCGGAAATTCTCCATTAAGTCATCAACCATCTTCTGGTACTGAGGACTTTTGTGGTTACCAAGGAGGTTTGCAATGACTAACTTAAGGGACAGCCAGGCAGAGAGTTCAGTAGGATTTAATGAATCATCAAAACTAGAGTCTTTTATGAGTTCTGTTATCTGAGGACCATCAAATATACCTGCCTTAAGCTTCTCCATGCTGATTCGTTTGAACTTGTGGTGGAGGAAGGCAAATCATCCACCTTCCCTGTCCAGTGTTTTTACAAAGTTCTTCATTAGGCCGAGTTTGATGTGTAAGGGTGGAAGTAACATCTTGCTCGGTTCAACCAGAGGGCGGGACAGAACATTGTGTAACCCGGGTTCTAATCTTGTCTTGATGGCCACTCTTGTCTGACATAATGCTGGTCGTCAGCCCGACTATCCTACAAGCACAAAAAGCATGGATACTTTGTGTACCCACCTTGAAGTCCTAGGATGAGTCCAACAACTTTAAGATCTCCACAAATCAACCATTTATGTTTCTGGTAGTTGAGAGCAGACAACAGAGGTTCCATGCTGTTGTGGGATTCTTTCATTTCAGCCGAGTGTCCAACAGGGATTGATGAAACCTTATTTCCGTTATTCAGAACTCCCTTGAGACTTCTGTTAGACGAGTCAATACAAAGTCTCAACTCCATGGCAACATATTTCATACGCATTAATTTCATCAGTTCAGCAATATTGTTACAGTAGACTGGGTAGACTCCTTAGATGGGTTCAGGTCTCGTGTCAAGTCGTTAAGTTCGGCTTGGGTCAATGGCACTGATCGGTTGTCCTTTTCTGGCTCGTATGCATTACACTCACCTGTATCAGTCATGTCAATAGATTCGCAATCAGAACTAGATTCCATGATGACATTCGACTCAGGAACAGGAACATCTGGTCCATGGGGGATTGGCTTTATGGCAGAAGGAACATCAGGGTATTGAACATGGTGCTTGTTCTTGTGATTGATGCCTTTTAAATTTGTCATGCAGAAGTAGCAGTCGGTAACGTGATCTTTCCCTTCCCTCCACACCATTGGAACACCAAATGGCATACTCTTTCTTTTCCTATTTCTCCAATCCCGTAAGCTCTCCACACATGTTTTTCAGCAGATGTGGGGTGCAAAGGCCTTATCCTGGTCCCCTAGTTTGACTCCAAAATAAGCGTAATAAGCCTTCTTCACAAAATCCGTGATTTTCGCTTGACGGTCTGGAAGAACCACGTGTCCCCAGATGAAACAAAATTTGTTAGGATGGTTTTTACACTTCTGATCCATCACACTGCACAACTAGACCTGAAAAAAAAGAATAACTAGTTATTTAAGGTAACCCATGACCAGCTGTGGCAAAAACAAAGCCCATATATGTTTGGATAATAGTGCCATTTGGGAAAAATATGCTGTAATAAAAATAGAGTGTATCTTAGAAACCAGACTTGACCAAAAAAAATAAATGATATTTCTGAATTCAGCACGCAAAAAGGATCCTAAATAAGTTGGAAAACCCTTGACCTTTGAAAAAAGATTTGAAACGAAGGCCAGTGTTATCTGCTTAACACTTTGTTACCTCACTTTCATCCACTTCTCTTCTTTTTTTTAACTCTTGACTTTCCACTACTTTGTTAATTCCACATTTGTATTGTTTTCTTTTTAATTTATTTTTGGACAATTGCCTGGTAGTTTACTAATTAATTTTGATACGAGCTTCAATTTTGGCGTCATGATTATCCTTAATCGAGTTTTGTTTATTGATTCTAATTTTGTGAGGGTTTTGTTTGTTTTGTTGTTGTTTCTTTTGGGGGGAGGGGGTAAGTATTCTATATCTTTTGCGTTAATTAACATATTTTTTTCTGCGGGGGGTGTGGGGGTATTTGGTTGAGCTTCTTTAGAGCTATTCCTCTATTTAGTCGAACTCGATTTGGTTTTTTTCTCAAGTATCCAATGTTTCCTCCTCCATTCCCAGTTGTATTCTTCCGCTGAGGAATCTAGAGTTGAAGTGTTGCGTCAGCTCTGGTAATGATGTTTTCTGCAAATACTGGAGATAGACACATGTGAAACAAATGAAGTGCCTGAAGTGCTTGTAGTTAGTGAATCGCAGGTTAGTAATTTAGACAAGAGTTTTGATGAACGTGAGCGCAAAAGGAGGATAGGTTTTTTTTTGCCAGTTGCACGTGTAGCGAATGTTAGTGAGATAATTCGAAGGATAGTGGATGG
The DNA here is from genome assembly GCA_963969495.1 of Ceratothoa steindachneri. Taxonomy (NCBI): domain Eukaryota; kingdom Metazoa; phylum Arthropoda; class Malacostraca; order Isopoda; family Cymothoidae; genus Ceratothoa; species Ceratothoa steindachneri. The sequence goes on along the minus strand of OZ018325.1, from coordinate 39,133,143 downwards.
ATCTGAAAGGAATTCAGTTGTTGTTTTGCATGTGAGAGCGAATGAAGTAGGGAAAAGTAGGTCGGGGGAGCTAGTGTCTAAATATAGGGATTTGTTAGGAAATATTCGGAATAGAAGTATGAAGTGTGTAGTGTCAATAATTTTACCGAGGCTTAGTGTAGGCGGTGAGTGGATGTCGCACACAACTAGGATAAATGAGATAATAAAGTATTGTGTGATAATATGGGACTAGTGTTTTTAGGGAGATATGGAGTGAATAATTTGGAATGGAAGATTTGTATGCACTGGATAAGTTACACTTGAATCGAATGGGTGTGAAAGACTTAAGAAACTATTCGATGGGAGTATAGATATAGGTTGTTTGGGTAAGTAGGATGATGCAGGTATGGATGAGAGCATTATGATAAATTTAGAGAGCAACAAGCGGGGAAATGAGCAGATGATAGGAAAGTAGAGTATAGTAATGGTAAGACCATACAAACGATACAATGGAAATATACTATACAAATAGTAGAAGCATAAAAAATAAGATGATTTTGTTAAGAGAGCTAGTGAGTGTAGAGAATTTTGATGTTATTGCGGTAACAGAGTCATGGCTTGATTTTTCAGAAAAGAAATTTAGACCACAGGTACAGCTTAATGGTTATAAGGGTGTGATTTTTTGCGTTCTGGCGTTATACAATGAAAACAAAACCTATAAATATCCTGCAAAATTTTGGTCGATCCCGCATAACTACCCTCCAAGAAGACATATTATTAGGGGCTTCTCTATAAAGGATCTCTTCTTGACTGCAGCAGGAACTTCTCGAAAAATTAAGAACAATAGTGGCAAAAAGTGAGCCGTTTCACAGTGTGCCGTCCCATCAATGCATCTGATTTAAAACCTCGTTCTCCAGCAACCAAACCAATCGTCAGTAAGAAGGACCAGAAGGAGAGACTCGAATATACTGAAGCTTATGTTGTTTGGAGGGATGAAGATTGAGAGAGAATTCATTTCAGCGACGAAAGTGAATTTAATTCAATTGGGTCTGATGGCAGGGGGTATGTTAGACGCGCAGCAGGTGACAGACTTAAGCCTATATGTTAAAAATTCTATCAAACAGGGAGGAGGCAGCATCATGGTATGGAGAATGTTTTAATCTGAAGAGATTTGTCCGCTAGTGTGAATAATTGGAACTTTAAATGCATATGTGTACCTAAACCTCATACAATAGCATGTTATACCTTCACTCCGAGCATCTCGGAACCAGCTAGCAGTATTTATACAGGCCAACGCGTGATGCCATACTACAAAGCGAGTAAAATACAATTTCAAAAAATAAGATATCAAAGTAATGAAGCGGCTTGCTCATAGCCCTAAACTGAAGCCAATTGAGAACCTGTGGAAGATCATTGGAGACAAAGTTCGAGACCAGTAAACTTCAACTGTGACGGTTTTATGGACGAAAATTGAGCAAGAATAGAACAAAATAATACCAGAATTTTGCAAAAAAACTGGTGACGTCCTGTGATCATCGATATGTCCAGGTAATAGAAATCAAAGTGTTTTGAATTTCGTTGTTGTCAAATTTTGCTTTGTTTCTAGTGTCTTTACCTGCTAAGCAATTCTGTGAATGATCGTTCTCTTATTTTGCACCTGTCAATATTTTATTTAGTTAGTTTATTTAGTATAATTTCTTGCATATACGATTATATCAGATGAAAACTTCATAAAATATATCAAATGTATGCCTTTATGTACCATGGAAATTTCGTTTATTTACTCCTAATATTTTTTTAATATTTTAATTAAAGAAAATCATTCTCTTATTTTGCTCGGTAGTGTACAATTAAAACAGATACTGCCACATAGTCATTATGGCTAGATGTTTAAAAGGGGAAGGACAAATCTTTCATAGGATTATTATATAAATCATGTCGACGTATACCTGTGTAGACTATCTCGGCGCTCAAAGTCTTACACAACCACGGGCAGACAGCTGACCACAGACCGCTTAAGATATTTCTGGCGATTAATAAAGAGTGCGAATTACGGTTGACCGGGTTTAGATTACCGGCTTGCCAAGTTGCAGTTCAAAGGATATATAAAGACAATACCCAAAATATAATTTAAAATATTTAAAAAAGGGGTGCAATATATAAAAGGGGGAACAAATTACTTATGGTAGTTAAATGAATTAAGTGAAGATTAATGAGGTAATCTGGGCCAATTGGGCCAATTGGATAGGGGATGGAAGACAACGGCGCAAGTCTTCACGAAGATACTTCGAGGAGTAATGACTAGGAGGACTCGAAGATGGAGTTGGATTACTTCGTGATGAAGAATGGGATATTCTCTACTCCAGAGAGACGTAATCACAACTCGAGACGATTCTGCTGATCGGTAGGGAGTCTTAGTCTCGAAAGAACGGGAATCTTGAAGGGAGTGGTGAAGATAAGAGTGCCACACAACTCTCCGGAAAGAAGAGGGCTCGATAGCTTTCCTCTGAACAGGGGCTAAAGCTAAACTAAGGTATATCTGCTGACGAGATCTTCCACAACGTACGGCGACGAGTTACGGGGGGTCACGGGAAACAGACGGCAGTCCGGACGGAATGGATGGCAGGCTTTCAATCTCCTCAAGAGATGTTGAGTTTTTGGTTAAATGCCAGGGTGGCTGCTCTGCTAGGCGCCTCAGGGCCTTGCAGTCCCCAAGTGATTCTTGGTGCCAGTCTAAGCAAACACAAATCATGATAACGCGTCGTTCCAGACGATCAAACTTGCCTCGCGATATGGGGGTAGCGTTAATATGACCGCGCACGGCGTTATCGCAGGGGGGAGGGGAGAAGGACGATCGGCGTCTGATAACAACAAACACAACTGGGACGGGTGATTAGGTGAGTGGCTAATTCTTCCTCGACTTTCTAAAATTTTCGCGCTAGCTCACGTGGTCTTGAAAGAATAGAGAGGTATTTCAGAGGACGCTTCCTCTCACGGTGGTCCTTCGAGGGCATTCCCTCACACGTCTCCTTTTCTGAAGATTACGTTTTCCTGATTTGAAGAGGAGGGAAAGGGACATCCCCAAACATGGGAGGAGTCGCGTATGATATAATTTTGACCTGAGTCTACAGGTGCCCAATAAGCGTGGACCTTTAAATTTAAGTCGACACAGCGGTCACACAATGAATGAATTACTTCCGTTTAATCCCTGGCACAGGGTATACTTAAAAAGGGTATGGTCGTTAACCAGGGCAAAAAAAAACAACACACAAATTAAATAAATGCGAGTTACAAAAAAAAATCAAAAGTATTCATTCATAAAAGGGTAGTGGAACCATCGAGTATATCAATAAAAATAAGGAAAAATACCATACAAAAAACAACAAACAAAAAACACCCGCAAAGGACAAATATGTACAAAGGGAAAACAAGATTTTACATGAGAACCAAGGAACCTAAACATACACGTTCAAGATGGAGTTCTAAAATTATAAAAAAACGAGTACACAGAATCGATCATGTGCACGGAAATACAATACTTAACACATTTTACTTCGCAGGGGGTGGATCATCGTCCGGATTCCTACTTAGATAGTCTGCAACACAGTTTTCTGTCCCTTTAATGTCCCTCATTCGGAATTGGTATTTCATTAGAAGTCAACTCCAACGCATAAGCCTTCCGTTCTGGCTTTTACAATTCTTTCAGTAAACCTATGGGCGATGATCGGTTTTGATCACGAACTCCTTACCTAACAAATATGTTTGGAATTTCTGTACACTCTATATGATCACTCTATATTATCCTATGGCCGCATAGTTCCTTTCTCGTGACGAGAGTTTCCGGCTAGCGTACGCAATGGGGCAACTGTTGCCTTCTTCTTCATACTGGAGCAAGACGCAACCAATGCCTTCATTACAAGCGTCCGTTCGTATCCCAAAAGGTTTGTTCGTATTCGAGAGTCTCAGTATGGGATCTGATGTTAGTCTTTCCTTCAGCTGATGGAAGTGGGTGGTCCATATGGGGTTCCATTCGAGGGGGCCCAGGGAACGTTTCTTTAGTAGGCAGCTGAGGGGAGGCGCTAAGGCAGCGAAATTCGGGACAAAACGTCGGTAAAATGATGTCAACCGGAGGAAAGAGCGTAATTGCTTTTTAGTACGCGGGAGGGGCATATCGGCGATAGCCTTTACCTTTTCCTTTTGAGGGGCTATTCGATTTTCACCAATGTGGAAACCGAGGTACTTAATAGTGCTATAAGCGAAATGGCACTTGCTAGGCCCTCTAGTGAGACCGTTTTCACGAAGCATATTGAGGAGCGATTGAAGGGAGGCAAGATGCTGGTCCCATGTAAGGGTGGACACGTAAACGTTATCGAAATAAAAGGAAATGTTACTCAGCCCATCCAGTATCCTGCGCATCATTCGATTATAGTTACTACAGGAAGTAACTAAACCGGAAGGTAGGCGCTTAAACTGTGGGAAATGCTGTGTATTTTCGGGCCGTATCCTTAAGGGGGATTTGATAGTGGGCCTTACACAAGTCTATCTCTGAAATAAACTTGGCCTATCAAAGGGATAGGCTCAGCGTCGAAAACTGTTACGGCGTTCAGCTTTCTAAAGTCTATGCACATGCGAAAAGAATAATCCGGCTTTCTGACCATAACAATGGGAGAGCAATAATCCGACGCGAAAGGTTCAATTATTCCAAACTTTAGCAAGTTTTCCACTTCAGCGTTAAAAGTAGGGCGCAAGTCAACGGGTACAGTGTAGGGCTTGGATCTAATGGGCTCCTGGGTAGTTAGGGCTATATCATGTTCAAAAGACAAAGAGCAACCAGGCTTCTCAGAAATTAGATCGGGGAATTCAGTTAACAGAAGAGCCAACTGCGTCTTCTGAGGGAGTTCCAACTGGGGGTTTAAATCAAGTTCCGGGGGGAAGTTTACACGGGAACCGGGGAGCGAAGGGAGAGAGTAGTTTTTTTTCGCTTCGACACATATAGTTTGGATTAAATTAAGAGGCTCAGATGGATAAGAGGCAAATCCCAAAGTTCTGTGGGTGATTTCTCTGCAGTCGAACAGGGAAACTGGCAGGTATCGATGCCATTTTGGGGGCTGAGCATGGCATAACTTTTTCAGAATGGTCTTCAGAGTGCCATTCAACTTTTTACAGACGCCGTTAGCGGCGAGGTGAAAAGAGGGGGTGAACAAGGGCTTGATCGTAAGGAGCTTGCTGACGTGTTCCATTATTAGCTCAGATGTGAACTGTCTACCTGTGTCGGACAAGATCTCCTTCGGGATCCCGACGCGGGAAAAGATAGAAATAAGGGCTTTCGCACAAGTGACGCTATCATTTTTTTAAGGGGGACTCCGTCGGGGAATCTCGTTGCAAAGTCAACAAGAGTGAGGACTTACGAGTGTCCTTCGCTAGACGCGGGGGGGGGGGGTGAATTGGGCCAATTAGGTGAATAGTCACTCTAAAGAAACGGCTCCGAGACTATTGGTGTCTTCTGGAGGGGGGCAGGTGGTATTCATCCTTTTGTTGTAGTCTTCTGGCAAATGTCACACGACCTGCAAAACTCGGTAATTTCTTTGGCAGAACCGGGCCAGAAGAAATAAAGGAAGATTCTCCGAGCCGTTTTGTTATGACTATAATGACCAGCCATTAATCCATCGTGTGAGAGTCGGAGGACTTGGGGAACATGGGACCGGGGGATACACAACGAGTGAGTGGGGCTTTTACCCTCAGCCGAACTGGAACGATAAAGGAGCCGTCGCTAATGGGGTAGCCGACTTCCCTTTGACTACGGGCAGATCCACGTTCGTCACTTCTTGCTTTTCCCTACAAGGACTAAAGGATGGGGCATTCCTTTTAAGCGCTTGTAAGAGTCTCGTTTTGAAGGGCTGCAAACTCTGGAGCATAAAGAGTTCTAAAGACACGGAAGGAACAGTGTCCTTTAGCACTTGGGTCCTCATGATGACGGGGATAGGGGAGATCTGCGGGCTCTGGCCGAGCAACACGGCGCAGAATTTAATGGGGCCTGCTATCACTTCGGCCCAACCAGTGAAGTAATCGCATTCAAGATAGCAGCGGACCACGGGGAACCGATTTGCGCGTCCCAATTATTCATGGACTACTACGAATTTATCCTGGTTGGGGCCCACTGGAGGGAGCAACTTTACAGAGACGACGAAGCAGGTGCATCCGGTGTCTTTTACGAGGGTTGACACTCGGCAACCATTAACACTTCCATTTTCAAACTCAATCCCACCAGGGGGGGCTTTTGTTGAAAAGAAAATTAACTTGCTATCCCAGGGAACTGCTTGTTGGGGAAGTTGCTGGCGTTTCAGGGCAAGCGGGCGGATGAGAGAGAGAGAGAGAGAGAGAGAGAGAGAGAGAGAGAGAGAGAGAGAGAGAGAGAGAGAGGCACTTACTTGGTGGATTTGATGACTAGGAGCAGACCGAAATTAGGAATTTTGGAGGCAGTGGGTCCTCACATGGCCGGGAACTCCACAGGAAAAACAAATTATGGGCTTACGAGGGTAATCCGACGTTGGGGGATTATTTATGAGGGGCTAAAATCCCTCGATTCTTGCGGGGAATGGTACTTGGCTTTAAAGGGACCAGGTACGTTCACAAACTTGGGTGAATTCTTCGGGGAAAATTTGAAGAGGTTATTTTTATGTTTGGGGGATGGGGGATGAGACTTCTTGGGGTCTTTCAGGTAAGGATGGTGGCTTGATGCGTGCGCATCCGCTTCTTCTATGAATTCATTGAAAGAAAACACGCGTCTGTCCTTCACGAATGCGCGGATTTCAGAGGGTAGTGCAGCCATCAACTGATCCCGTAAAAGGAAATCAATTAGGGATTCGTAGTCGCGGTTGACTTGACCTGAGTCCAACCAGAACTGAAAAGTTCTCTCGAGGGTGAATCCAAATTGACGGTAGGTCTGGCCGGGGCTTATTCTCGCCTGGTGGAACTTTGACCTATAGTAATCAGGATTCATATTGACCGCCGATAATAATTCGGACTTGAGGGAGGAGTAGTCGAGAGTAGCCTCGGCCGGGAGTGAAATAAAGATTTATCAGAGGTTAGTATTAAGGAGAGGAAGTAGTCGAGCGACTCCATCGGCTTCAATATATCAGTGGTTTACTTCGAAAATTTTCTCAAAGTAAGTTAAGTAGGCGCTGAAATCTTTGCCGTCCTTAAACATTGGCAACTTTACCGAAGGGGTTTGAGGAGATTCATTTCTCGAGCTAACAGAAAGGGTCTCTAAATGATTCCTGCTAAGCTTACGCTCATGCTGACTAATTCTTTCTCTTTCTGTAGATTCTCTTCTCTCTGTTCTTTTTCTCGTTATACTGCCCTTTCATTTCTTTCTTCCTCCTGAACATATGAAACTAGATCCTTGCCTGACAAACCAAAGATATCTACTTGTTGGTGGAAACGCTCAAATGAGGACATCTTGTTGGTGTAAATGCGCGTCCTGCCACTAGGCGCGTCCAAGGAACTTACGCAAAAGATTGTGAAGCTCTGACGATCGTATCAAAAATCGTAACGGAGATTTTGTTACACAAAGATTGCACGCAATAAAGAAAATAGCCTAGAAAATATTTCAAAACTTTATCTCTATGTGAAAAATGATTATAGGCCTTTAATCCTGTATGGAAATTAGTAGAGAGTTTTTAGGGGAGATCATCCCACACAAAAAAAAAACAACACACACAACGAAAATAAAATTGGAAAAAAATGGTCACCACAAAAAATGATCAATCAAAAAAAGAATTTGTTCTACTTTATTTGGATATCTTTAAACGAACTTGGAAAACTTTTTATTGAACAACTAAACTTGGGGACTAAATTGATAAAAAAAAGGGTTCCTTCAAACAAAGATAAACCTACTTTATTTGCCACCAGATAAAAATAAGGATGATGATTATGAATCTGGGTTTTTCACTACAAAAGTACCTAACTATACTTGACACCAGATAAATATAATGGGATATATATATACATATATATATATATATATATATATATATATATATATATATATATATATATATATATATATATATATATATGTGTGTGTGTGTGTGTGTAGAGGGATCCCCAAGAATAATATTATTTCCCCACCTCCTAATATATTATTTAGGGAGAGAAAGCGAGCCGTTACTTTCCACCCCTTCCGACTTAATCCTTTTTGGACTTGCCGCTAGGTTACCGCAAAAATTCACACCGAGGCATGACGCTGAAATTGAAGGCTACCTCCCTGCCGTCTCGACCTCCCCCCCTCCCCCCCTCATCGGGTCGGGAGATTACTCATGTATTTTGTAGGTTCGCCACTGGTCGTCTGTCTGGCCACTGATCCCTGCCTCTTACGCTTTCCCGCAAGGGGACGCTCAGTTTGTCACGGCCGATAACGAGGGTTCGAGAAGGCCTCTCTCTCTCTCTCTCTCTCTCTCTCTCTCTCTCTCTCTCTCTCTCTCTCTCTCTCTCTCTCTCTCTCTCTCTCTCTCTCTCTCTCTCTCTCTCTCTCTCTCTCTTCCTGTTTTGGAGAACTCCGGGTATATATGCACCCCTCCCGGGATTACAGACAGATTTGGTTAGACGACACTTCCCCGAAAGGAGTTCGATTCAACGAAGCACTCTCCCGAGAAGTGTGAGTGACGGTCGTAAGCCACGGAATAGCTGGACATCACACCCGTATCTTCGGTTCAGGGAGAAGAGTTCTGTGAGGCAACGTCAGCCATTCTCAAAACGCCTTCGGATCAAAGATTGGAGAAGCCGTCCTCCGAAGTTCTTCTGGTGACCTCTTGAGGACAAGAGGTCCGATAGCTCGCTCAAGCCGAGTGTGAAGAAGTCACCTCCCCCGCCCCCCTCTTCGAAGTTCGTCCGATGACCTCTTGAGGACAAAAAGCCTGCATCGGCTACCCCGTGAGTAATCAAGGTCACCAAGACCTCCCCCTAAGTTTGCCCCGCTTTACTCTCGTAGTTCAAAGGAACTAAATCACCCACTACCCTAAATCTCCTATTATAATCATTCAATAACTCTGGTTATCCAATTAGTATTCGGAACTTAATTCCGTCTTTGCCATCTACCTATATATATATATATATATATATATATATATATATATATATATACTAAGTGCTTCAAGATCAGGTGAGGAAGACCCAAAGCCTGACGACAAATTATATATATATATATATATATATATATATATATATATATATATATATATATATATATATATATATATATGCATATTTATTGTTGTGCATTTTATTTAGTGTGTATTAAAAATCTATATTTGTCGTTGTGTTTGGAATATTCCTTGGTCAGGCAGCTGCAGCTATCTATTCAAATCGCACTCTTAGAACAATAACAGTTGTCGCCTTGCTTGGCCTACCTTAGAGCCTGTGTGCACATATTCCCATACACTTGGCCATACTTCGAATATATATATATATATATATATATATATATATATATATATATATATATATATATATATATATATATATATATATATATATATATATATATAAGTCGTCAGGCTTTGGGTCTTCCTCACCTGATCTTGAAGCACTTAGTTCAATTGATAGCAGCTGCATTACCAAGAATATCTAAACATGAATATATTAGGACAATTTTCTTTTTGATTAACGGGTAACCACCAATTTGTAAGCCCCTTCTTGTGTGGTGTGTGCACAGTTTTTCTAGTTCCTTAAAAGAGGATACTAGCTAAGCAGTAATACTAACGCCATTTTTTGTGTCGTGATTCAGATTCGCCCGTTAGTTAGTTATTATTTTTTTTGTGTGTGAGTTTGCTAGATTTTTACTAGGAATTTTTAATAATTTTGTCGTTAGTATAGCGTACGAGAAGTGCAGGCGAGCGGCTTAAAAGCTTCGTTTGAATGCGCCTCTTTTGAGACTCAGGATGGCCGAGTGGTTTCGCCGCTGGGTAACAGTGGTCCAGCGACGTGGGAAGCTGTTCGAAACTCGCATACGCTATTATTTTTTTTCTTTGCCCCCTTCCCTAATCTCCTCTATCTACAATGGTGCCCAGACCCGGGAAGGGAAGCGTTAGCCCTTGGATAACATTTCCAAATGGGCTTTCTTCATTTCTTCAAAATACGCTCTGCTTCTAGGAAGGGGGTTGTATAGCATACGAGAAATGCAGACAAGCGGCTTAAAAGCTTCGTCTGAATGAGTCTTTTTTGAGACTCAGGATGGCTGATTGTTTTCGCCGCTGGCTAACAGTAATCCAACGACGCGGGAAGCTGTTCGAAACTCGCATATGCTATTATTTTTTCTTTGCCCCATTTCCTACTCTCCTCTATCTACAGTTAGTATAATTTATATTTGGTTTGGGTAAAGCTTCAATAGCTCTGGCAGCTTTTTCGTGTGCAAAGGCCGAAAGTAGCATATCCGGGATGTCTTTATTCGATCGCTTTCATAAGCAAGGGAAGATGCTAAGCTTATCTAGGAAAGATTTAATCGCTTACGTCCAGGAAGAGGAACGTAACAAACCTGTAGAAAGCAAAGAATAGAGAGAAGACGAAGAAGGAAAAACAGAGAGAAAACGAAGAAAGAAAAGCACAGAGTGAAGCAGAAGAGAGAGAAAGTAAAACCCAGAGAGAAGCAGAAGAGAATGAAAGAATTAGGCAGCATGAGAGAAAAATAAGCCGTGACCAAGTCGAGATAAACTCCGTACGATCTCGAAATGAACAGGCTCAAGTGCCCTCACTAAAACTTTCCGCATTTAAGGATGGAGAAGATTTTTGCTCTTATTTAACACAATTAGAAAAGATCTTCGAAGTCAACAATTGGGACTTAGAATCAGATGGTGTCGCCCGGTTACTTCCACTCTTGAATACTCGTCTTCACGACATATTCATTTCACTCCCTTCAGAGGCAACCCTTGAGTATTCAACTCTAAAGGCGGAACTTCTTTCTGCTATTAACATTAATCCAGAATTTTATAGGGTTAGATTCCGTTCCGCGAGAATGCAGCCAGGCCAACCTACAGACAATTTGGATTCATGCTTCAGCGTAACTTCCAATTCTGGCTGGATTCCGTCCAAGTATCAAATGATTATGAGTCGCTAATTGATTTCATTCTAAGGGATCGACTGATATCGACTCTCTCTCTCTCTCTCGCGAACTAAGGGCCTTCATAGCAGACAGAAGAGCGTCCACTTTCAAGGAGTGTGTGGAAGAAGCCGACCTTCACGCTTTCAGTCAAGATCTCTACCCCAAGGAGGTCAAGAAGAACCATCGACCCTCCCCCAAACACAAGTTTGGGTTTAACCGAAGCCCACCCAAGGGCACCAACGGCTTCGTAAAAGTACTGGCGCTGAGCAAGTACAGGCCTCACCCGCCGAGAGAACAAAAGGACGTGAAGCCTCCAGTACTCCCCTCCACGCCTAGCCACTACTCCTGGAGACCAATTGTATGTTTTACGTGTGGCACCCCTGGGCACTCAAGTTACAACTGCCCCTAAAATTCTCAGTTGAGGACCTCGTCGAGTTACCAGGTCCACCCAAATCTCTGCCGTCCTCTCGCCTAATCCGCCAGCCGCATCGCCAGCGGACCCTGCTCCCTCTCCCCCGGATCAACAGGTAAATTTCCTATTCAACAAGAGTTTCATCGGTGGGCTCCAGTTGAAAACGGAGCAGTCAATGGTTGCCAAGTGTCAACCTTGGTTAGAGATACAGGTTGCACCTGTATAGTAGTTTCCGATAAACTACTAACCCCCGTAATGCTCAGCATAACAGGTTCGCGCTGGTACATGACTTTTTAGGTCGTGCCACCAGGTTCCCAGTGGTACAGTGTCATATTCAGTGCCAGTAATTCACCGGATGATCAGACGTAGTCGTGGCCCCGACGAAATTCTGCTCCATCCTCATTGGACAGAGCGCATAGCTCTCTCAAAACCCAATTTCTCAGCCGGTCGTTACCAGGGCCAAGGCCGAGAAGGATGTATCGCTCCCGGTACCCCTATCGTCCCTAGACATCGACCTCGCCACCAAGGTTCAATTTGCTGAGCTGCAGAAGAATCCCCCTCCCCATTACAACCCCTGTGAGAAAAAAAAGGAAGAAGGAGACTGAAACGGTGCGAGGAAATCGGAAGATCGAATACACCATGAAGGACGCGTTAGTATACCGTTCTTCTGTTGAACCGGAGAGCCCCTTCCCCCTCCGACCAACGCGTTGTGTGTGCCGAGAACGAATATCGAACCCGTTCTAAAGATGACCCATGATGGCTTAATGACCGGACATTTCGGCCATAACAAGAGTTTTTAAATATTTCTTCTGGCCAGGAGCGTCCAAAGAAATTATCGACTTCTGCAAGGCCTTTGACCTTTGCCAGAAGGTCACCTCCAAGGGGATGTAGTCTCCGCCCTTCTTCAAAAGAACCCGAGAGTGGCCGAGCCCTTCGCCCGGGTCCCAATCGACCTAATAGGCCCCATTCGTCCCCCGCCTGCGTAGAAGCAGGCGATGAGTATCCCCTGTCGTATCTTCCTTCCTCCCAAGCGGAATCTAACTCCGACTTGAACGTAAACCCCAATCTCGCCCCTAATGAGAGGGCTCAATTGCTTGCCTTATTGGAAGACTTTCCCGTGTCATTTTATTGTCCTTTTGTGTCGAATATCGCTGCCATAGCCTCGCCTCTTAACGACATGCTTAAGGGAACGGCCCCCGATCCAGTCAATTGGACGTCTCCCGTGGAAGATCGCTTCCACCAGTTAAAGGACAAGCTAAGATCTGACCCTATTTTGAGATTACCGAATTCTAATAAAACATTCAGGGTTCGTACCGATGCCTCCCAGGATGGCCTAGGTTGTGCTCTCATCCAATATGATGACGAGGAAGTAGGATATCATGTAGGATATGCTAGCAGGAAGCTGTCCCATAGCGAAAAGGCGTATGCCACCATATAGCTTGAAGCTTTAGCCATAGTTTGGTCTATTCATAAATTTAGGATATATCTCATAGATAAAGAATTTATTGTCGAAAGTGATCACAAACCCCTGGCGGACCTAAAAAGCTGTAAGAGCCAATTTCAGGAGGCTGTATGTTAAAGGCACGGACAACTGCATAGCCGATAGCTTGAGTAGGAATCCAATAGAAGACCCCCCACCCCCTCCAACAACCTGAGTGTATAGTAAAATTCGCGTCTGATTATTTTTTGTGAATACTATTTTTCTTTTGGGGGGGGGGCTAGTTGATGTTGTGTGTGCGTATGTATAATGTGGTTACACATATGTAAATCCCGTGTAGAGGTGTTTTTTTTCTTTGTTAGTAAACGTTAAAATTGTAGACATTTTTTCGCTCCAAATGGCGAGCCATTTGGAGAGCATTTATCTCCAGCAGTAGGAAGAATCTCATCTGCACACATTATGAACACTCAAGATTTCGTTGACCGCCTCAACCACTTGCAATTACCGGATGGAAAACTTGTGAGCTTTGATGTAAACTCTTTGTTTACCAAAGTTCCGGTTGACCAAACCATGGGCCTTCTGCGGGAAATTATGCCTAGATTTAATTTGGATCTTCCCATTTCTACGAGTAAATTTATCGATTTAGTTGAATTATGTCTCTCTGACAATGTGTTTCAAGTAAATAATGAGTTTTATAGACAAATATTTGGCCTTAGCATGGAAAATAGTTTATCTCCGATATTGGCATGTCTCTTCATGGAATATTTTGAGACTGAACTCCTTCCCACAATTTCTCCCCCTAACTTTATATGGTTAAGGTACATTGACGATGTATTTTCTGTATGGCCTAATGGCCATGATATTGATACCTTTTTTAATAATTTGAATAATTTGCATGTCTCCATCAAATTTATATATGAATGGGAATATGATACTAGATTACCCTTTTTAGATGTCCTCATTAATAAAGATCACCATGAAATAAAACTTGTCGTGTATAGGAAACCAACCCACTTGAATGCCTATATACATTATTTCTCGTTTCACGATAATACTGTTAAAAAATCGGTAATTTCTAACCTTTTCCTTAGAGCATACAAAATATGTCATCCTTCCTATTTAGATAAAGAAATTGTCATTATCAGGACCATTTTTTCTAATTTGTATTACCCCGATTGGTTCATATCGTCTGCCCATTTTGCAGCTAGGAAAACATTCTATGGTAATAAGCCTTCCTGCACTAACGACTTCAACAAATGTATAACATTGCCATTTAATAATAAATTAAATAGTTTAAAGGACATATTTGGAAAAGCGGGTATTAATCTAGCCTTTAAATATAATAATTCCTTAAACCAATTGATGATGGCCCAGGAAACCCAAAGAACATCATAACATAGGAGTATATGCAATACCATGCAACGATTGCCATAAAGTTTATATAGGGGAAACGGGAAGAAATCTAGACAAGAGATTGTACGAACACAAAAGAGATATTAGAGTAGGTAGCGAAAGCAGTGGAATATTTTGCCATGTTAGAGACAAGAATCATACGATCGATTTCAATGGAAGTAAAATGTTATTTAAATCGGCTAACTATGTTAAGAGAAGAATCTTAGAATCGAGCTTGATATCATCAGTTCCTAATTTAAATCTATCGGAGGGTCAATTTTCTTCTAATCCTGTAATAAGAAAGCATATAAACAAAATAGTTAAATGTCAGCCCTTCAATATGTTTAGGCCTACCCCCCCCCCCAGATTAGCCACAAGTAGGGGATTGGGGAAAAAAAGAGGGGGTCTTGTGTTATGCTTATATGCACTTCTCTTATATTTTCTACCCAGTGTCAGTTGAAAAAGGGTGTGAGATACACCGAAACTGTTCTGAATTAAATTGTCTTCGGAGAATGTGGTTTAATTCCTCATCTTTTCTTGCGATATTGCATTAATTTATATATATATATATATATATATATATATATATATATATATATACATGGGCGGTCAATAAGTTTTGCGAATCGGTAGGGAAAAACAGAGGAAGGGGGATGGCTGTTTGTGGGGGTGTTAGGACAAGTTATGACAAGTCAAGACCTGCAGCCACACGCCCTTGCCTCGTCTATTTAAGAAGCAGTAGCTGATCGCCGATCGTCAGTCTCAAATTTTTCAACAATGGAGAAGGTTGAGCCCCGCCCAGTGATCAAATTTTTGACCAAGGAAGGCAAGAATGCATAAGAGATCCATGAACGCATGGTTGCAGTGTACACCGACACCGCCCCTTCCTATGCAACCATTGCTCGCTGGAATAGGGAGTTCCGGCATGGTCGTGAGTCCCTTGAAGATGACCTCCGTCAGACGTGACCAACGAGGACAATGTGGCCCGTGTGGAGAAGATGATCCTCGAAAATAGACGGGTGAAGGTCGAAGAAATCGAGCGAGAACTTGGAATATTCCATGGAAGTGTTATCAACATCATCCACGACGATTTGGCCATGACCAAGGTCTCTGCCCGTGGTCCCTAGAAACCTCACGCCCCCATGGTCGATTTCAACGTCGTTAAAGTCCACAAGACCAGAGTTGCACAAGCTGCCCTGCGTGAGTGCGGATTCGAGGAGCTCAACCAGATCTGGCCCCTAGCAACTACTTTTTATTCCGCCAGCTCTAGGCTACACTAGTGGACGCCGGTTTGGGGACGATGAAGATGTCCGGCTCGCCGTCCAGGAGTGGAGTGAACAGCAGTCGGGAGATTTCTGGTTGTCGGGAATTCGAAGCCTCAGGGACAAGTGGCGCAAGTGCATTGAAGTCGAGGGTAGTGATATTGAAAAATAATTAAACACTTTTCCTCATATCTCGTTTCCTTATATCCGAATTGCAAAACTTATTGACCACCCCTCGTATATATATATATATATATATATATATATATATATATATATATATATATATATATATATATATATATATATATATATATATATATATATATATATATAATCATATGAGTTGCTGCTGACTAGTCTAATCTTCAATTTCGCTGTGAAGGTAAGGACACATAACAGGCTGAGGTACATGAGATTTATTTATATCGAGGTATACCTGTGTAGATTAGCTCGGCGCTCAAAGTCTTACAAAAGCACGGGCAGACATCTAACCACAGGCTGCTTGAGATAGGTCTGGCGATTAATAAAGAGTGCGAATTACGGTTGATGGGGTTTAGATTAATGGCTTGCCAAGTTGCAGTTCAAAGGATATATAAAGACAATACCACAAAATATAATTTTAATATATTTAAAAAAGGGGGGGCAATATATATATATATATATATATATATATATATATATATATATTAGGAGGAACAAATACTTATGGTAGTTAAATGAGTTAAGTGACGATTAATCTGCGGATGATTATACACGATTGCTTTACCTTCAAGCGCGCCGAATGGGATGGGGGTGGAAGACAACGGCGCATGTCTTCACGAAGATACTTCGGGAAGGCCTGACTAGGAGTACTCGAAGATAGGGTGGATTACCTTGTGATGAAGAATTAGATTTTCTCTGTTCCAGAGAGACGTAATCACAATTCTGCTGATCGGTAGGGAGTCTCAGGTATTTCAGAATGGGAAGAAGGGGGTTCGATAGCTTCCCTCTGAACAGGGGCCAAAGCTAAACGAAGGTAGATCTGCTGACGAGATCTTCGACGATGTACGACGACGAGTTACGGGGGTCACGGGAAACAGACTGCAGTCTGTACGGAGTGAGTGGCTGGCTTTCATCTCATCGAGAGATGTTGAGCTTCTGGTTAAATACCCAGTTGGCTGTTCTACTAGACGGCTCAGGGCCTTGCGGTCCCC
Source organism: Ceratothoa steindachneri (assembly GCA_963969495.1). Lineage (NCBI taxonomy): Eukaryota > Metazoa > Arthropoda > Malacostraca > Isopoda > Cymothoidae > Ceratothoa > Ceratothoa steindachneri. The sequence continues at coordinate 39,116,369 of OZ018325.1, read as the reverse complement.
AAGAGATTCTTGGCGTCAGTCTAAGCAAACACAAATCATGATAACGCATCATTCCAGACGATCAAACTTGCCTCGCGATATGGGGCTAGGGTTAATATGGCCCCAAACGGCGTTATCGCAGGGAAGGGGGGGGGGCGATCGGCGTCTGAAAACAAACACAGCTGGGACGGGTGATTAAGCAAGTGGCTGATTCTTCTTCGACTTTCTAAAATTCTCACGCTAGCTCACGTGGTCTTGAAAGAATAGAGAGGTATTTCAGAGGGCACTTCCTCTCACGGTGGTCCTTTGAGGGCATTCCCTCTCAATCACCAAATCTTAATAAGGAAGCTTCGTGTCTTCTGTGCCAGGACATACAATGTGCCTGTAGAATTAAGCATGTGTGTATAATGGGTGATTTTAATTACTTAATTATAGACTGGAAAACTCTTGTAGGTGATCAGGAAGCTGAGGAATGTTTTACTATGGAACAGGAAAAGTTTCTTAGCCAAATGGTAAACCAACCCAATAGAGGTAATATTGAATTTAGTTCTCACAAATTGGGAACGGGGTATTAGCCACACAAAGATGGGGGGAAATAACGACTATTGAAAATTAGATTTAAGTTTAAATGAAATGGGGTTCTCAGTAGAATAAATAAGGATAAATTTCCATACTTTAGAATAACAGATTATAGTGGTCTGAGGAGGCATCGATAGACTATTGTTTGAGGACTAGCGAGTGAGATCAGGTCAGGAAATATGAGGTCACTGAGAAGAGTCGAAGGGAACAATATTCCTCAGCTAGATATGAATAGTGTAGAAAAGAGTTCAAGACAACGATAAAGCAGTTAAGTGCCGGGAAGATTATGAATATTTCATATATGAAAATTAGAACCAAGGGTGTTCACTCTAAATGGATGTCGTCTAAAATTAAACATTATATCAGTATTAAAGGGGCATTTATAAAAAAAAACTAAAAAAAATGGTAAGGGTTAATTAAGGCAGAAACACAATGAGCTAACTAGGGATATTAAAAAGTTGATTAGGATAGCAAAGAGAAATTATGAAATTAAAGTGGCAAATAATGCAAAAGTAGATCCCAAAGGTTTCTTTCAATTATACAAGAATAAGACTAGAGGGAATGTAAAGATGTGTTAAGTAAACCTCTAGCATGCATATTTTGAAAATCGTTAGAGACTGCAGTTGTACCAATGGTGTTCAAAGAAGCTAATGTGATAACTATCTTTAAGAAGGAGAATAAAATGATTATCTCTAATTACCGGCCAGTAAGTTTGACATCAGTTGTGGAGAAAATGATGAAATCTGTAATAGCAATATCTGTTATGGTTCACTTAGATCAGCCATTCCCAACACGGGCGATAATTTAGTGCTTCCTCGAGTTCACAATGTTCACCACAATTCACCTTAACATTGAAATGTCAGTTAACATCTCAGAAAAAGTATCTAAAAAGGTGTTGGGAATATTCGTTTTTAATTTTTTTTCCTCACTATATCTAAAAATTTCATTATAGAATATATAAATATCTATCTATACTCTTGGTGAAGTTATAAAGTAGCTTCAATGGCAATTATGTAATTTAGCTAGGCTGACACAATCACAACGTATTACTTCGCCAACAGCTCTCATTGCATCCGCAGCTGATCTCAATGGTGCCTATGCCGCCGAGAGACGCCAGTCATACCCTTAGCCCTTTGTGTTTAGGGCTAGGAAACTCCTTCGAGAGCTAGATATAGCTCTCAGGCCGGTGGCGCCCCTGGTTCTGCCCAGGAAGCCACCCTGGAGGGTACCACATTTGGCTATTTTTCGCCACGCCTCTGCTCCCAAAGAAGCTTGTACGGCGCCAGGAGTATTGCGTTCGACCTTTTTGGAGCACACCTTGTGTCACGCTGGTACCGTGCCAGTGTATACGGATGGCTCCAAGTCCCACAGGGGGTCGGCTTCCACGCCGTATCCCCTCTGTTTGAAGTCAGCGGGGCTCTACCAGGCGCTGCGTCTGTCTTCACGGCTGAGCTGGTGGCAATACACCACTCGGTACGGGAGATTACGCGACGTGCCCGGTTCAAAGATCGGATTGTGATCTATAGCGACTCACAAAGCGCCCTGAGTGCTCTCGGGTCATTGGAATCTCCGCACTCCCTGGTTCGCGATATCCGTGACCCCTGGGTTTTGGCGAGCCGGGCAGATGTCGAGATTATCTTCTGCTGGGTTCCTGGACATGTAGGAATTGCGGGGAATGAGGGCGCCAAAGAGTCCACGAGGACTCTGCGAGCAGATCAGCGTTTCGCTCCTCCTCACACCGACTACATGGCAGGAATACGGGCAGCTCTTCGGACTGCTTGGCAAAGAAAATGGGAGACGGTCGAAGGGAACTTAAAGTTGCGTGCCATTGCGCCGCGACTGTTCCCATGGATCTATCCGCCAATGCCGCGACGGCTTCAGGTCGCTTTCTATCGTCTCCGAATCGGGCACACTCGTGTGACGCATCGCTATCTGATGGAGCGCTCGCCAGCGCCCTATTGCGACGACTGCGTCGTCCCCCGACTGTTCGGCGGATTCTTGTCAAATGTCCCAGTCTGGGTGATCTTCGCGTACGATACCTGTCCCGATACCGGGATGGGCGGGGTCGTTACCGCCTGTCCCTTTTACTCGGGACGAGTTCGTGCACATTGACTTGTGGACTTGTTGACTTTTGGGGGGAGGCCGGGCTTCTCCTCTTTATTTAAAAAGGTTTTATTTTTTGTTTTGTTTTTTGTTGGTTATTGTTTTCTTTGTAGGTTGCGCGCTCTTGCACCGGGGTGAGGGGGACCTCCCCCCGCTGCCGGAGATTGCTTCCTGACTGTTAAGTTTTTCACATTTTTATCATTGTTATGTTTGCATATTTTTATTTTAAAGTAGCCTAGTTCTAGGCTGCCGTGTTTCCGGCGACTTATGCCCAAGTGGGCAGTTGCCAGATGGGCTCTATATAAAAAAATGCTCCCACAACTATTTCTCATTGGGTTTATATAGGGTAGCAATCGGTGTCTGCTATGACTCACTGGCCGTAAAGCTTTCCGAAATCTGGCAACTCTGTTGGTAGTATTTGAAATACAGTTTTAGCAAGTGGTTGGTGCTTAATTTAATGAATAATATTATTAGTTACTGCTGCAATTCTGAAATTTAATGGTTTGAATATTGAAATAATAGATTTCCTAAATTTCATTTTAGTTTTGTGATAATTTTAGAAGGGAAGATATTGGCGTTTATTATATTTTCATACGCTTTACTCAGAAATTACGTCAGCCCCCAAAAAGTGTAGACAGTATGTCGAGAAGTATTTGGCTTATGGCTTTGTAGAAAACCCGCATGATCAAAAACAACTTATGTACCTGCTATGTGAGAACTCATTTTCAAATGAAGCTATGGAGTCATCAAGGCTTATAGAACATTTGAAAAGAAAACATCCTGATAAAATATACAAACCTATTGCTTATTCGAGAATTGAAAGAAAAGTTTTAACCAACCAAATACCATTTCATCATTTTTTTAAAGTGCACAAATAAGTGAAAATGGATGGTTGCATCTTATGAAATAGCGCGAATAATTTCAAAAACTGGAAGTGACAATACAGCTGAAGAAAATATTTTCCGTCCTTCGTTTGAAATTCTCATGAAAACTGGGTTGCATACAAAGTCAGGCAACTTGGTAAAAACATTACCGCTGAGCAATGATTCAATTCGGAGAAGAATTAACGAAATGCCATTTGATGTAGAAAACCAACTTGTTGACAAACTAAAAAACAATTAATTCTTACTTCAAATTGACGAATCTACAGTACAATAAGTGATAACAGAGAAGTTCTTATAGCATACGCCCGTTTCATAGATGATGTCTGCGTACTCTGTGAAAAAATGTTGTTCGTAGAAATATTTTAAATTGATAATACTGGATTATCGATTTTTGACACTACAAAATTGATAATTTTGATATCCTGTGCAACAGATAATGCTCCATCTATTGGTTGTTAAGCATAAGTAAATTATTGCTAACTTTTCCTGACCTCCGCTTGCTTCCTTTGACTTAGAAGGGAACGTGGCAGGCCCGCAGGACATTGCGATTAGCCTTGCCCTGAATAATTCATTATAAACGTGGGTTGCACTAAATCTAGTAAGAGTCACTATTTTTCCTTGGCAGAAATAAATCTACTAACGAGAAGGTTCTGGATATCAAACTGAATGAAAGAAAATAATCTTTACTACTGTACAAACAAAAATAAAATTATGCATACAACATAGAAATACAAAAATAACTAAATGGGCAAAAGGTTTACACACGTCAGCTCCAGGCGGGAGCTGTGAGCACGTACACACAAACGTACACGACCACAAAAGGGAAACTACTGTTCCGGGTGGATCTGCCGCCCGAGGATTTTGTACCCGAGAGAAAGGCTATTACGAACGTCGAGCTCGGTGGCTTTTCAACGGCACGGTTTGCACTTGGCCGATTAGTACTCAGCCTGCTTAAAGTTATAAGGGAGAATACAACCTATCTTCTAAAAACCACTGCTAGCGTCGAAAGTAGGGATCGAGGGAGTATTTTGCCGTGGAGAAGCTGAGTCGAATACAGCAGTGTAGGAGTCTCCTCGTTCCTAGTTCTTATTATTTAATTTTCTTGTCTTCGGGCTATTGGGGGTAAGCGGGGCCGAGAGAAAGAATTCTTCCGCGATGCGTCCTCTTTGGAAAAATACTAATTTTACCCAGGCTAACGCTTAACTATTTATACGGGTTCGCCGGAAGTGAATGTTACCGAGGCGCCGGAAGTGCATTTTACGTTATCTATATAGAGGCGGTGGGAGTGAATTTAGACCTTCAGGCCTTCTCGCGGAATCTCTAGTTGTTACAATTAGGTTCGCTATAGGGCGTGTTATCAAACGGAAGTTACCTCAAAAAGAAGACGATCGCGGACTCTTTCCGTCCTACCCGTCTCTTTCTCTCTATCTTTGACACCTTCTATTCTTACAATTCATTGTATTCTACACAGCCATCACACAGTTGCTAAAAATTTAGTCCGGATCTTCATGAGTCACTTACATTAGTCGTTAAAACGGTTAATAAAATGAATTATAACAGTAAATATGACAGACTTTTTCAAAAGTCTTGCATTGATAGCGAAGAGCAGTACATAAGACTTATTCTGCATACGGAAGTCCGCTGGCTTTTAAAAGACAACTGCTTGGCAAGATTTCTAAGACTATTTTATACAGGAGTTAACTTCCTGGAAAATGAGGAGGAAGGATTTGGCACACGAAATACCAAAACACAAAAGGAAAATTCCATTCTTTTTGGCGGGAATTTTCGAAAGGTTTCTTTTGCAGGTCGCTTGATTACAAGCGTCGTCTGGAGTCTTTTACTGAAAAATTAAGATTGTTTCAAATCAATATGGAGAATAAGAATTTCAATAGCATCCCCAAGTTAACAGAATTAATAGGACATCTTTCCGATGAAACTAATAAAAAATTACCCAAAATATTTATTTAAAATCAAAGAATAACTAAGTGTTCGATTATCATATTTATTTGCATTCGAAATTCATCCATGGATGATTGATCCTTTCGGTTGTGATATGGAATCCGTCAGTGAAAATAAACAAGAAGAGTTTATTGAACTAAAATGCAATAATGAATTGTAAGTACAAATTTGAAAGAGGTGGAAAAACTAAATTATGGCTTTCAAAAACAGCTAAGTGGCTGTAACTGAATATGTTGTCTCAAATAGCCAAAATACTATTATGATTTCCGAAATCGTACTTGGTTGAATTTAGATTTAGTGCATTTGATAAAATCGTCTCGTTGCGTATATATATATATATATATATATATATATATATATATATATATATATATATATATATATATATATATAAAATTTGGGGAATTACAGTGCGCTCGCTGAAGGAGAGATTATTTGCTCATACGGGGATTACCCACAGGACTGGAAGGGTTCTGCCAAAGAAAGAGTTTTCGCCTGTTCGGCTACATTCCATCCATTGCAAAACTGATATATCCTTAGATGATTTTAAAATTTTAAAGACAATCCCCGATCCAATATCCTTAAGAATTCAAGAATCCATGTTTATAAAAATCTTTTCCCCTCACTCGAAATTCTGACTCTTCCTCCCACTCACTACTTCTGCTCTAAAATATAAACCAACCCCCTATTTTCTTTCTTCTTACGCCCCTCGCACTTTCCCAACAGTCTTTTTTCAGCAGCCGTAAGTAAACGGTTAGTGTTTTCCCTAAAATATATCCAGTGTTTTTTTTCCAATTAATATAGTTAAATTTTATTTATTATTTTATATTCTCCACCATTTAAAAACAGCCCAGTAACCTGCATATCCCCCCTTCCCTATTAACTGTCCTATTAATCTATTATACCCATATTCTTGAATGCTTAAATTTCAACGTATAATACTAGTCTTTTTACGAATTTTGTAATTTTCCAGTCCTTGATGATGGGTGAAACCTACACACGAAACGTTGTACCTATCATGTAAACGAAATGAACTTCCCGTTATACGTTAGTTAGTCGACGCTAATCATTCCTTTATCCAGGAGTCAATCTTCATCCTTCTTCAGAAGTGTCACATATACGACGAGACAACCATCCATTTCTTTAAAGAGAAAATTTTCAAGAATCCTTTTGCATTGACTTGAACGTTATTGTTCAATTATCAAAAAAAAAAATATAGAGGAGAAGATCCGCGGAAAAATTCGCTTTCCCGTTTTCTGTTAAAGTAAACGTTAGCTTATAAAAATGGCTTCATGAAATTTCTCTTTTAAGAGAAATGGATGGTTGCCTCGTCGTATATGTAACCTTCCTAAAGAGGGTTGAAGAATTCTCGGAGAATTTTCTAGCGAATTAAGGTGTGAAGAAATGGCTACATTAAGCATCCTGGAGGAGTATAGGTACATTAAAGCCCCCCTCCCTTATGAGGAGAAGCGTGGGAAAGGTAGCCGGAGAAAATGCTTACCATGTGTGATCTCCCCGCCGCTGTGGGCAGTTGGAGCTAACATCTGTTTTAAGGCGACCACCTAAGGTCCTTAAACGACGCTCTAACGATCGAATTACCTACGAGACCCATAAACCCGTGGTTATGGAAAAAAAAGCGGTGCGAGTCAGAAGGCACGCCAAGTAGCGGTGCGGTTGCGAGCCTCTAATTTGCGAGCTGACTTGGGCACCCCAGTGCCACCTCAGGAATTCTCGCTCTCCCTAGATGCTAACTCACCACTCGCCCCCCCCCCCCTTCCTTTTTGCCTCTGTGGTCTGGTCACTTCACCCTTTAGATGGGGTGGCAATCCGCCTATAAATAAGCCCCGCAAAGAAAGAGAAAGAATATTATCAGAAGTCGATACGACAGAGGAGGATTAGTTCGTGAAGATCGATCCATTGGCCAGACAAGAAGATTATCAGAAGTCAATATGCCAGAAGAGGATTAGTTCGTGAAGATCGATCCATTGGCAAGACAAGAAGATTATTAGTAGTCGATTCGCCAGAAGAAAGATTAGTTCGTGAAGATCGATCTTTCAGCCAGACAAGAAGATTAGAAGTCGATACGCCAGAAGAAGGGTTAGTTCGTGAAGATCGATCCTTCAGCCATGCAAGACTATTTCCATGAGAAACGATAGGATCAGATTGAGAAAATCGATCCCCCCTTTCAGGGCCGTATTAACCTAAATAGTCAAGCTTTATATCGGTGCCATACCGAAGAAGCCTTTTCAGTCTGCAAAGAAGTCCGACTGAAGAAAAGCAAAGCCGCTCACACTCGAGCGAGTCTCACATCTCAAGCTCCGTAAGAGTGAGAAGAGAAGAACCCAGCCCGAACGAGCTCCCGTTCTTTAATTACGTTGAAGAATCAGCCCCCGTCACAGGCGACAAGCAATCCCTCCACTAAAATTCAACCAGCAGCCACAACACTGCAAAGCGAGAGATAAGTCCTCCAGCGACCTCCGGCAATCCCTAATACCTAACTGTAATTTAAAAATAAAATTTATATCTCTATTGCGATAGTAGAAGTTTAGTACGTCCCAAGTTTTAAAGGAGAGTAGAAAGCCTTGTTCTTGAACCTAGGTCATATGTGTTTGTAGACGAGAGTACGTTAATTTAATGTTTAACGCTAATCAAATAGAGTCGCGATAAAAAAAAATACTAATCGGCAATTGGTATGTTTACGGGAAGCCTATTTGTTTATTTTTTGTCATTGAAAGATCTTTGATGCCAAAGATAGAAATGTGTTAACTGTTTGTTTGTAATATTTAAGTGTTTAATTTAAAATACATGTTTATTTTGGTAGATTCTGGTGTTTCCTCTTATCCTTATGTGTTTAAAAATAGCTCTTCCTTAAGAACAAAACTACTGAATTAGCACTCTTAGAACAAAGCCTACTTCATCATAGAAGTAAATCACGCTCCTTAAAGCATACCGCTACTAAAAGGGTGTCAAAGAGTATAGTGATCAAAACCAAGGGTCATTCTACGACATATTATAAAAGTGGTGTCAGGTCTAGAGATTTTATATTAGAAAGAACCCAGCAGTGTTTATTTAAGGAAAAGCTAACACATAAAAGGAACACCAGGAATAATAGAATATTTGACGAGTGGAAAATTGGTAAAGTTAAAGGTAGATACCATCTAAAGGTAATTGTTAGGCCAAGTGGTAAGTTTCGGTGCTGGAGTAGGTCAGGCTTGATTAAAAACAAGGTAGATGACTGACATAAGCGCGATGGCATTGTTCACAGTACAGTTGATTTCTTGAGGTTTGGAAACAATTTCCAGTGTTGCTTCACACATTTATTAGAATCACTTGTTTAGGTCGAATTTGCAGTTTTTGGTGAACTTGCCATCTTTTGCATCTTTGTTTTCTCTTGTCCTCATTTGTCATAGTTCCTCGTGATCCAGGCTGTCGTTAACCTTGCAAGAACTGATGGTCATATGAGTTCTGGGTTAGTTTTGCAGCTTCCAACATCAGGGTGAGGTCTATTAAATAGGATTGGTAAAGTGCTCATGAAATCTTCTCTTTTCTTATGGTTTGTAGTGGAACTTCGAGTTGAAAAAAAATCACTAAAAATTATTTTATGACACACACACATTATATATATATATATATATATATATATATATATATATATATATATATATATATATATGAAATGAATAACTCACAAAGTAGCACGTGAGGTTCACAATGATAATAATGTCCCGTAGCAACACGAGAAAATAATATAATAAGGGTATATATATATATATATATATATATATATATATATATATATATATATATATATATATATATATATATATATATATATAAACTAGTTAAAGATAAAAGACCGCCTCTAAGACAAAAAATCACCAATGAGGAAGTAGGAGGGGGGGAGGGGGAAATTCACATTAAGAATTAGCTATAACAGGTAGCAAGGTCAAACTGGGAGGCAAGAAAAAGTCAATAACAAAGCAAAAATGGTTAAAACGATTAACTGATAAAGCAATAGTCTAAAGAGGGAGATTCGGAGAGACACGAGAAGTAAATTGAAACGAAGGGGAGAGGGACAAGGAGAGATGAAGAGAAATAAAATAATGTTAATGCAAAATAAATGCAATAATTATATTGACAAATCGGGTTCCCATAAAAATGAAAATTGCAAAAAAAAATTAGGAACATAAGTCAAGGCTAATTTCTTCAGGAAAGAGTTTTTTCATAACAACATCAATTTTAAAAAGGCCATGGAAATGTTAAAGTTATTAAATTGGCTTATATATGAACATTCAACAAGGTTTCTTTTAATTGAGTCATTTGAGTGAAAATATATTTTGCTCAATTCAAAATAATTAAGTGGTTATTTTCGGACATATTCACAAAAAAACGCACTATTATTTACAGCTCTCCTAACATTGTATTCATGCTGATTAATATGGACAGATAATTGCTTTCCTCTCTGTCCAAAATATTTACTTGGACGAACAGAACATTCAACCGAATATTAGTACAATTATTGTGAACTAAAATGTTTAACATTTTAATTTAAAGAAATTGAAATGTTAAAGTTTTTTTAAAGATGGGAAAGGTCAATGAAACAAACAGAGAAGGGTAAAACCCAAATGTTTTAATAACATTTGGGTTTTACCCTTCTCTGTTTGTTTCATTAAAAAGGATACAGGAGCTGTATTATAGAACGTCTTTTTTTTTGCAGGGAAAAGATAAGGGTAACATAGTTTACTCGTTTTTTCCTCTATGTTTTTACGGGCTTTATGAATTGTTAGTCCTGAATATATGGATCCTGAATTCTCCAATATCTTTGAAATTGGCCGTAAACTATGAGGAAGGCGCCAGGCTTGCGCGTACAGACAAATAATGCACTGTACACGGCGCAATGTGAATAGCATCTCCCCAACATCGAGAGGTAGGCTCTCTATGACAAAAGGCACCGGTCGCCAGTCGAATGCCGGTGTGGTGGATCAAGTCCACCTTCCTAAATACACACTCAGCTGTGGATGCATAAAATTCGCATCGGTAGTCGAGCTTTGAACGAACAAAGGATAAATAAAAAAGCAAGGAAGTAGCCCTATAAACGTTCCAGGCGCTGAAAGTCCCGGAACGAAGAATATCAATGGCGTGGGTACAGGAGACCCTAAGGCTGCGAATATGAGCCTCCCAGGTGAGGCGTCAGTCAAATACAAGACCAAGGACACCGTGCAAGTCCACCAATTCTAGGCGCACCCGATTTAGAAACAAATCTGGGTCAAGGTAGAGCCGTGGATTGCGGCATAAGTGCAACACCCTAGTGCAGCACCCCCACCTTTACGCAGAATGGACGATTTCGCAAAAATTAAGATATAAAGATTGGGAGAGACTCCATGATACCGTATTGCCATGCGGTACTATACGCCTTCTCCAGATTGAAAAACACCGTGGCGTAGTGCTGTCTACGAAGGAAAGCCTCGCAGACGGCATTTTTCAATCGGAGCAGAGCATTCGAGATGGAGTGGAACTTGCGGAAGCCGCACTGTGCAGAGGACAGATGGCCTCTGCTATCCAGAAAAAAAGGCTAATCTAACATTTACCAATTTCTCCATCAATTTGTACACGCAGGAGGTTAGAGAGATTGGGCGGAAACCGGTCGGGGTAGAGTGATCTCTCCCGGTTTGCAAAAAGTGATTCACCAGGAATCTGGGAGGATACCCTCGACCCAGATCCTGTTGAACAAATATAACAGAAAGGCCATACCTTGCTCACACAAATGTCGATGCATTGCGCACCGGACATCGTCTGGACCAGAGGCGGTGTCCGCGCACGAAGCATGAGTGGAACGCAACTCACTCTAATTAAACATGTAGTTGAAGAGTTCTCCGCCTCAGGAGGTAAAGTCCAGTCAGCAGCCTTCTGCGACATAACGACGCACATTGAGTGCCGTGGAGCAGAAACCCGGCTAGAGAATGCGGAGAAAAGCGGTCGCGAAGGATTCCGCCACGCACGCGGCGTCCGAGATTGTGATCCCATTCTCCTGAAGAATGGAAGGAGGGTCCTGCGAGAACTTGCCCCGAATCCTTTTGACTCGCTTCCACACCTCAGCTAGAGGGTCTTTCCGTTAAGTGAAGGCACATATGCCCGCCAAGAAGAGCGGCGGGCGTGCTTCGAAATATACTGGAACCTAGCCCTAGCCCAACGAAATTCACCGAGAATTAAATCGTTCGGGCAGCGCTTATAGAGCATGTAGGCATAACGTTTCTGTTTGAGGTCCGCCTCACACTCGGCTGGCCACCACGGGAGGGGTCGGCGTGCAAAACGGCCAGACGTTATAGGAATAGTAAATAGGCTCGTGGCAATGAGTTTGTCAGAGAAGAGCTCAAGGGCATCATCTACCGACCTAAACTCCTCGACTGAGATAGAGAAATCAGTCATATCCTGAATTGCGGACCATCGCGCTAAGCACCAACGGGTCAGGCTTTCAGGCGGCATCGACCCAGAAAATGATATTTAAGTGGGAAAGTGATCAATAATACGGAGGTCATCGACTACCCCACCCCCCCAAAGAAGAAATCAGGCTGTGTGTCTGGAGAGCACAAGATAGAGTGAAACAGAAAAATGAAGCGGTTCTCGGGCAGTGATGCATAAACTCATCCACATTTAGGACACCTATCTCCAGCGCCTTAATCAGGTGGGCATGGACCTAACCCTTAGGATTGATCGAGTAGTCTCCACAGAGGGGATGTCTCCTGTAAAAGAACAGAAGAAAGAAAAATGGCGTCGATGACCATGCCACGACGCAGCAGAAGTCCTCAGCGTCGAAGTCAGCTAACGGTGGAATGTACGCAGAAATAATAGTATACCTCTTATCTAGATGGCGCTGCACGGCTACTGCCTGAAAAGAGGTATCTAAAGCAAAGAGATGAACGGAAACATGACGCCGGGTGTAAATCACGCATCTTCCTGTCCGGCCCACATCCGGTGGTGGTGGGGTCACAAAACCCTTATACACCGGGAGGGTGGGTTGTGGGCATGTGCCCAGCATGATCTCCTGCAAAAAGATAGCTAACGGGGAACGGGAAGAGACGAACATCCGCAGTTCTTCCCAGTTGGCCCAGTGTCCATGGCAATTCTATTGAGGTAATATGTCCACCAGGCCTAGCTCGGAGTAAATGCTGGTGCCCTATTCGAAGAGAAGACCCTTACGGGAATGGTCTTACGCTTCCCGCAGGCAGAACTCCGGGAGCTGTTGGCTGGACAATGCACTCAAGGCCCTGTTGCCTTTGACTACTTATCGGGGGAAGTTTGGCTTGCCATGAAAGTCTTTTCTTTCCGCCGGCTCGAAACCTTAGGCAGGAGGGGCGGCTTCCTAGACGCGGGTCCCTCCTTTGGATGATTCACTGTCTCCGAGCCACCCAGCCTACCACTGGGTGTGGGCGAAGGAGCCGAAGCTCCTTTAGTGTTGTCCTCCATTCGATGGGGGGGCAGCTTTAGGAACCCCAGAAGATGGCCTCACGACCAACTTCAGGAGTGTAGCCTCCTGCGAGTCTAACGACTTGGTTGAGGCGCGCGGCGGTTTCGCCTTACAGGAAACGGTAACGCTTTGGGAACGGAGGGCAGACCTGGTTTTAACCGTGGCTGGGTGTAAACCCTTTGTGCCGCCAGCTCTACCAGGGAAGCGCCCAGGGTCGGTAGAACCCGCAGAAGGATTCCGAATGGGCGCAGAAACGACCGTGCTCGTAGGCCTGGAGAGGCCAGGAGCAGAGGGTGTCTATCACAACATTGAGACATAGAACGTCCCAGGCAGCGCCAGGCGCGCCAGGACCAAGTTCATAGTCTCGGGAAATGAGAGACAATCCTGGGCCTGAACGCCGAGGATTTCCTTTTCAAGGAGATACTCACTATACTGCTTCGAAGAAGCGGGCTGCGGCTCTGTGCAATTGTCCCACTTTGCCACGAATGTCTTCACGAGTAGCGATACCGACCGGCACGCACCGACTCAGGGAGCTTGTCACAGTCAAACGTGACGAAGTGTGTAGAGGGAGGTCTCGAGACCCCTTCCTGTTTTCTCATCACACGTTAGACATTGACCGCTCCATGGTCGGCCAGCTCTAAGGTGATGTCATCTGTGGGGTAGTCCGCGAGTTCCCTTGCATAAACTAGACTTTTCCCGAAGTTCATGGTAGAGTGCGGCGTCACATTCACCACCGTGCCATCAAGTGTCTGAAGGGCACTAATCATGGCCGCCTCGGATGAATTCGATGCATTTGCCAGAATGCTACCCTCTGAGAAACGGTTCACCTTCAGCTCTCTACCAATCACGCTAGTTTAAGCTCTCCTCTGATGGATCATGTTGCCCTTAGCCAACATCCTGCCCTCAGTGGAGCGAATAACGAGGAAGCGTTTGAA